>ML246938.1:5994-21883 GCA_005239495.1 Nicotiana undulata
TTTGTATGTGTGGTTGTCATGTCTGAGGGAAGGGGGGGGGGGGGGGGGGGAAGCTATTTTATCTGCATGCTATGTTCTTAATAAAGTCCCTCATAGGAAGTTAGATAAAACCCCGCATTAGTTATGGAAAGGGTTTGCCCCTAACTTAAAATTTTTGAAAGTGTGGGGGTGTTTGACTAAGGTTGGTCTACCTGATTTGAAACAAGAAGTACATAACAGAATAAGAAAGGGAAAATGGTATGTTGTGGACGCCGAACAACTACCTCACAATCCCAACTCCGGCTCCAAGAGAAACGAAAGAAGCTAGCGCTCATACCCAACACCTGTATCTGCACACATGGGTGCAGGGAGTAATGTGAGTACGCCAACTCAGTAGTAATGAGAGTAAATAATGTCTAAGGCTATGAAACAAGTAAAAACAGTCATTAATGCACAGTAATTGAAGCCTTTCTTTCAGAACACATAGATACGATGCCTTGTAGCATTTTAAGTTCAAGTTCGGTAAAATATCGTTTTAAAGTGTACCTTTTTACAAGTTTCATAGAAATCAAACAACCCAGTATATAAGCTTGACAGAGTCCATAAATAGTTCTTCAATTGAAACATGTGTCATAAAAATCCCTCGGGTATATCATCACTCAGCATACATCACAATCACTCAGTATCAGCGGGCCACCTCACAATCACTCATGCCTCCCATGCAACTGGGGGTGTACAGACTCCGGAGGGGCTCCTAAAGCCCAAGCGCTAATAAAAAGCCATCTCGTCGCATAATCACTTAGGCTCTCGGCCTCTCACATAGCATCACAATGTAACATGTTGTAGCGTGCAACTCTATCCCATAAAAATCCTCATAACATAGGCCCTCGGCCATACTCAGTCAGAAATCTCTCAAAAAGGCCACTCGGACTATCAAAAAAGTGGTACTCGACCCAAAATTTCATTTTACGACACAAAAATAGTATAAATAGGACCGAGTTTCGAAATCAGTTATATAGGATACGACTGAGTGTAGATCAAAGTCAATACAGTGAGGAATAGCAGAAAATAGCCCTCAAGGGGTCTAAACATGTCGGCACAAGGCCCCAAACACGGCGTACATCCCAAAATATAATAATAGTCTTAAAACACAGTTTATCATATGATTTAGAAGTAATTACTCAACTCAATAGTTGCCACGGGAAGGACCAAGTCCCAATCCCCTATCAGTGCACGTCACACACTAGTCATCCATCATGTGCGCCACTCCAAAATAGTGAGAAAATACTAAGTCCGGGGTTTCATACCCTCAGGACAAGATTTACAGTCATTACTTACCTCAAACCGACCCGAAAACTACTCTGCAATGCTCTTGCCTCTCGAATCGGCTCCCGATTGCTCCGAATATGTCCAAAACTAGATTAATGAAATCAATACATGCTAGGGAAACGATACCCATTCGAAAATTACCAAAAGTAGGCACAAATCCCGAAATTAGCCAAACCCGACCCTCGGGCCCACGTCTCATATTTTGATAAAAGTCACATCACAAGAATCCTTATCTTCCCACGAGTCCATACATACCAAGAACACCACATCGAACCTCAAATGGCCCCTCAAATCCCCACTCAAAGGTCTCCAAATCATAAGCCCTAATTCCCTAATTTTCGGGTTTAAATCCTACTAATTTCAGGTCTAATTACTTAGAAATCAACATAGAATCGAGTATTGAGTTCAAAAATCTTACCTCCAAGTGTTTCCCTTTGATTCCCTCTTATATCCCTCTCACAAAGCTCCAAAACCGCTAAAAAATGGGCTAAAATCGCGAAGGCTTCTTTTTGTACCTTCTGCCCAGGAAAACCGCATCTACGGTCCCTATCTCCGCACCTGCTGTCACGACTCGAAATTCCCATCGTCGGGATCGTGATGGCGTCTAACGTTGAACCCGCTAGACAAGCCAACGTATTTAATTATATTTAGTAAAACCTTTAATTATTAAGCGAGAATAGGTAAAAATCGGCTTTTGTGTAACTAAAAGCGTAAAATTAAGAACATATACCAAGGAAATGCATAACTAAATCCATAAACTTAGCAAATTCTCAAACTAGCCAGCCCGGATCTTTAGAGTCACAATGTCATGGACTATCTATGATTAATACAGATAAAAGGTCTGAAAGAAATCATACAACTGTTTTATGAAGTACTAGAAAAAGAAATAAAGGAAAGTGGAGTAAGTAAGGAAGGGGAGGCCAAGGCCTGCGGACGCCTGCAGGTCTACCTCAGTGTCTCCGGTGGACTGAAGGATACTCCCTCAATAATTGTCTGCTAGGTCCGGTACCATAATCTGCACCACATAAAGAAGTGCATGTGTAGCATCAGTACAACCGACCCCATGTACTGAGTAAGTGCCGAGCCTAACCTCGGCGAAGTAGTGACGAGGCTAGGACACGACAAATAATAAACACTTGTGCAATTCAATAACATATATAACAGGAATAACGACAGGAAAATGACCGGTTAGGTGTAAAACGGGGGAGAACATGCTGGGGACAAGAGGTAAACCATTACTGGATCACAGAACGAAACAACAATCTAAGTATAAAAAATAGCACAGAAAGTAAACACATAGAACAAACAAGTATACGACATCACCCTTCGTGCTTTACTCTCATCCTCACCAAAACAAGTGCACAACATCACCGTTCGTGATTTTACTCTCATCCTCACCAAAACAAGTAAATAAATAAATAAATACACGGCATCACTCTTCGTGCTTTTACTCTCATCCTCACAATGCAATGAATAAATAAAATGGCACGGCATCATCCTTCGTGCTTTTAAATGTTAAATCATGACACGGCATCACCCTTCGTGCTTTACACTCTCATCCTCACAATGCAACAAATAAATACACGACATCACCCTCCGTGCTTTACACTCTTCCTCACAATGCAACAATTAAATACACGGCATCACCCTTCGTGCTTTACAATCTTCCTCACCCAAACAATATCAAGAACAACAGTTTGGCAAGAAAAAATTAATAACATGTATCATAATCACAACATCCCGGCAAGGGAATAACAGTAGAAACAAATACCGTCCCGGCAAGGGAATAACAGTAGAAACAAATACCGTCCCGGCAAGGGACACAACTATAACCAATCTCACTTAAGTGTAAAACTTAACAAAATAATCCTCAACCGATAATTAATCAACAGTGTTCGCAACCAAGTATTTACAACAATTGAATAACCTCCAAAATGAAACCTACTTCATAACACAGTAAATAACGAAGTAAAATACATATATCATAATGACCGACTCACGGGCATGCTTGACAACAATGCATAGGTACTCGTCACCTCATCTATACATTGAACATGAGATAAACACGTAGCACATATGACTCAACACCTATTCCCTCAAGCTAAGGGTAGGCCAAACACTTACCTTGATGCCACGAACACAATTCAAGCCTCAACTACCGCTTTACCTCTTGATTCTACCACCAACTCGCTCGTATCTAGCCACAAGTTACTTAATTATATCAATAAATGCTAAATGAATCAATTCTAATGCATGGAAATGAGTTTTCTAAAGTTTTTCCCAAAAAGTCAAAAATCGATCCCGGGCCTGCTCGGTCCAAACTCGAAGTTCGGACCAAAACCCGATTACCCATTCACCCCCGAGCCCGGATATATAAATTGTTTTGGAATCCGACCTCAATTTGAGGTCTAGATCCCCAAATTTTAATATTCTTAGGTTTTACCCAAAATTCCCAATTCCACCATGAAAACCCTAGATTCTAGGATGAAATCTTGTAAAAAGAAGTTAAGGATTAAAGAAAATGAGTTAGAAATCACTTACTAATGTTTTGGGAGAAGAAATAGTGTTTGGAAAATCGCCTCTTATATTTTTAGGGTTTTGATAAATGAAAAATAGCTGAAAATCCTATTTAAATATACCCCCCGAGGCCCCCACCGCGTACCGCACAAAAGCGACCGCGGTCGCGAAGACCCTTCCACCACGGACCACGCAAAGGCGACCGCGGCCGCTAAGACCTTTCCACCGCGGACCGCACAAAGGCGACCGCGGCCGCGAAGACCCTTCCACCACGGACCGCACAAAGGCGACCGCGGACCGCACTAGCGGGTTCAGAGATATGTACTTCTCTGAACCTGCAACAACTCTGTTCTAAGCCTAAAAACATCCGGGGACCTACCCGAATCTCACCCGAGCCCTCGGAACTTCAAACCAAAAGTGCATACAACCTCGAAAGCATCCTACGGAATTATTCGTGTAATCAAATCACCAAAATAACATCATAAATATCGGATTAAACCCCAAAATCAATGAAATTTCTCAAAACTCCTTTAAACATCAAATTTTGCTATTTAGGTCCGAATCACGTCAAATGGATTCCGTTTCTTACCAAATTTCATAGATAACCCAAATAAATCATATCGAACTTGTACCGGGCTCCGGGACCAAGCTACGTGCCCGATACCACAGGTTTCACATAGAATTTTATTTTCAAAAACCTTTATATTTTTCAGAAAAGAATTTTTTTATAAAAATTCATTTCTCGGACTTGGGACCTCGGAATTAAATTCCGGGTATATGCCCAAGTCCCATATTTTCCTACGGACTCTCCGGAACTGTTACCAAAAATGTTGACCAAGGTCAACTTTACTCAAATTTCAACACAAAAATATCATTTTCATTAGTTTTTCTCATAACGGCTTCCTGGTTACACGCCCGGGTTGCGCACGCGAATCGGGTTGGGATAAAAGGAGGTTCTCATGACCTCGGGACACAGATTTAGCTAGAAATACACGGGATAACCTTTTGGGTCATCACACCTGCGGTCCCAGGTGCGCACCTGCGGAAACTCATTAAATTCCAATCCTCCGCATTTGCGCTCTATTTTCCGCACCTGCGGCTTCGCAGGTGCGGTCAAACTCCCGCATCTGCGGTCCACTCCAGCCTAGCCCAGTTACGCACCTGCGACCCTTCTTCCACTTCTGCGGTCTCTCACATGCGGTCCCCTTACCGCATGTGCGGTTACACCAGAACCAGCAACTTCACCTACAAATTTCCAACTTTCAACTCCCCGATGGCTATCCGAAATCATCCCGAGCCCCTCTGGACCCCAACCAAAAATACAAACGAGTCCTAAAAGATCACCCGGACTTAGTCGAACCCTCAGAACACCCAAAATAACATCGAAACACCAATTCAACCCATGATTCAAGCCTAAGGATTCTCAAACTTCCGAAACTCACCAATGATGCCGAAACTACCCAAACCTCGTCCGAATGACCTGAAAATTTGCACACACCTCCAAAATGACATTACGGAACTGTTTCCACTTCCGAAATTCCATTCCGGCCCCGATAGCTATATTTTCACTGCCGACCGGAAATCGCCAAAAACTCAATTTCGCCAATTCAAGCTTTATTGTACTCCGGACATCAAAACCACATTCTGAACACACTCATAAGTCCCAATCACCTAACGAAGCTATCCGAGCCATAAAATCCACATTCCGAGGTCGTTTACCCATTAATCAACTCCTGGTTGACTTTTCTAACCATAAGGCCAATTTAAGAGACTAAGTGTCTCATTTCACACCACGACCACTCCGAACCCGAACCGACTAATCGAGATTATATAATTAGTCTAAACAACACACAATAAAGCAGAAACAGGGAAAACAAGACTAATTTCACGGAACGACCGACCGGATCGTTACAACAAAGCACTGGCCGAGCGACATAAACTGTTGAACACTCGGGATGCTGGTCGAGTGAACACAACAAAGCTAGCTCACATCTACACATGTGGTTCTGGTTTGAAGCTCGAGACGTTGGTCGAGTGGATATCAGTCAGTGGCCTCTATTACCCTCGCCAATGCAGGGTGAACACTCCAGACACTACCCGAGTGACACTGACTGAATTCATGCATAAATATACAACAGAACTTGTCCACGACTGTAGTTGGAACTCAGCTACTCAATGCACAATGAGTTTTAAAAACCATGTTCAAAGAATGTAACAAAAACAGAAACATATGCATTTGAATATAACATACTAAAATATACAATAAAGCATATTATCAATTCATAAGCTGTAGGTAAAACATATCTAAAAGCTCAACGACTTCCAAAACTATGCTCGCCTGCCAAGTATATGCTTGTCCCCACAAATACATGGCAGTCCAAACTAATATTCAAAGCACTCATGCTAAGAACTAAAAACCGATGACTTATGGAATTGAATTTGACGAGTTGGCATTGCCAGCATCTTAAATCTACATGGTTTAGTAGCATAACACGCTAAGGTTAACAATAACCCATTATTCTTAATTAGTTATTTTGTAACAGGAAATCCAACAGAGGTCAATTCAAGATTTAACCTTAATACACCGTAAATGTCAATGTTTCGTGTCAAAATTAACAGGCTTGGCTAAGCCTGTAGCTAATATGGGTATTACTATTTATATTTGGTAGCCGAAAAGTGTATAAAACCTGTATAATTTATGTATATAACTGTATACGGTTGAACTCGAGATTAAGTCCACATCGAAGAAAGCTCTAGCTCGAAGAACACGGAGATTGAAGGATCTAGATCGGGCAAGATCGACATCGAGTAACAGAATAACGAGATATCCGCAATCGACCACAAATCCAAGCGGGAATCTCGGGACTGACAGAATCCTTAACGGTTATTGATATCATCATGTATTTTGTTTCTGAAATTAGAGTTATACCTTATTCAGGATTCCTCTACTATATAAAGGGAAACCTTGTTAATTTGTAACCACGACATATCATTCATACTTACTAAGAAATACTAACACTCTGCTCTTTTGCTTGCTTACACTCTCCTATTGTTCTTGTTGTTCTTTGTTTACCGTGAAACATGGTATTAACAATTATATTTGATTTGTGGTTCTAAAAATACGTGATTTATCTCAATACTAGTTGTTAGATAAGAAATACTAAGTGTAAGTAAATAAGAAATGATAAGCAAACCAAAATTGTTACAAGGCAGGGCCTCGAGCTGGCTGGGAATGGTACTTCGAGGTCAGGCTATAATAGTTAACAATGGATAAATGATAAAGGACAATAAATGAACGCAATAAATGAAGGGCAATAAATCAGTGGAGCAATTGTTGAGCAAGAAAAATAGAGAGTGTTCTATTGCAGTGAATATTCATGTGTGTTACAAAATGACAGGGCCCCCCTTTATATAGGAGGGGAGAATCCCAACATAGTACATTTCTAATAATGACAAAGAAATGCTATTAGTACAGCTATGCAACAACTTAGTACGGACTTGTACTATTTTCTACAGACCTTATCAACTCTAGCCACGTGTCTTTGGAAATTTCCCGCATTTCCATGACGATCATCGATTTGTACTGCTCTGAGGTTGATCACAGTGAATCTTCGAGATGCTCCCTCGAGGGGTGCATCTCGTGGTCAAACTTCAAATTCTGCTTCGATCTCCTCGAGGCCGGGCGTGGAGTGCCACAGTGGCATCAAAATTGGACTCCTTGATTTTGGCCGTATACAGATAGTCCCCGCGTTTCTTTGAATGAAATGATAAGAAACGGTCCTGATTTCTTGCCTCTTCGATACCCTCATTATGACGTCAGCCACGTGAAATCATTAAATGATGTGACATAAAGGTTGTGCAAGGGTCTTGTCAACACGGCTTCCAAAAAGCATTTAATCGATTGTGGCGGTTGGCCGCCCTTCTGCCTTCTCCAATACACATAACTAACCCCTATAAGTACCCCAATCCTTTGTTCTTTAACCTCTTACTTTTCATCATACTCCAAGCTTTCAACAACTCATCCTGCTTCTTTCTTGCGTTCATCTCTCAACCATTTTCCTTCTTTTCTTCTGAAATCTTTTAGCAAATATGGCAAAGACCTCTAAAACCGTTCCCCACGATGATAAAGCTTCTTCAATTTCCCACTCGTCTAAGAGCAAGGCAATATTACCTCCTCGCATCGAGGAGTGCATTGTAGACGTGTAATTTTTTACCCTCCCTAAATTTTATACATTTTAGCGTTTAAATATTTAGTTTAGGTCTAGTATCTCTATTTTAACTAGTTTTGAGAGTTTTATTTAATTTTATCACAAAACGAATTACAAAAATATTTTCACTTTATTTTCAAGAATATCAGTATTTTGATAGTAATATTATTTGAATTTTTGCGATGATTTTAATTTAATCCTATTTTTATATTTTAGCATAATCTTGAAAAAATACAAAAAATAGTTTTGCTAAATAATATTATTTATTTTAATTAATTAGATTTAGTTCTATATTTTACACCATAAGTTTTATATATCATTTAGGAAGGAAGAGTGAGTGTTGGGTTGGTTTATCCCATTTTAGTCTTTGGCCCAATATTAAAGCCCAACAACCTAACCCAAAGCACACCCTAGAGAAGACTAATAAAGAAAACCCTAAGACTATTGATCTTCTTGGACTTCATGAGCCATCAACGCAAAGACCTCTCCAGCCGCCCCCAACCCGCCGGCAACCACCACAAGTCCACCGGCCAAAAACATTCACTCACCCCACCCCTCTGAAACTCCATCGCCACCAACCCTAAATCTGCCATATTCCAGTCGTGCCCCACCTCCCAAACCACCAGACCAACCGTCCAACACCCAACTCGCCAGGGATCCAGCCCCTCCATCTTCAACAAAAACTACCGGAAAACCAGCCAAACTCGACATTCTTGTCGGAGATTCCGCGCTTTGGTTGGAGTCACGTCCCTCGCCAGACCTTACTGCTTGTTGACCCATGTCACTGCATAGTTTTGAAGATTGACAAAGGTTGACCAGTTGAACTAGGTCCATCAGGGCACACATCTTGGAACTGAATAGCTGGCACATGAACCATATATGCATAGGAGATATTCGTGACTGTGACTTATCAATGAACCAAGAGATTGTCTCCTAATGCGAAAAGGTTGCAAACTAATGAAAGAATAGAAGTTGAATTCAACAAGGAGACGTAACAAAGGAAGGAAGTTGAGTTTAATTCGAATTCTTTCTCCCAGGAAGAGTCAAACTAGAATTGATTGACAAACTCAACTACTGACTCTATAAATACTCGAAGTATTTCTGCTGGAATTTTTGACGCACAAGTACAGAGGTGAATCAAGATCTGAAAGCAAAATTCCAGTTATTTTGCAAGTAGATTTAGTGTGCGATACAAAGGCTACAGATCAGCTAGAAGAACCAGGTTCATCGTTGATGTATTGAGTCTAGTTGATTGTAGTAGGTGTTTCAATATTGTATCTTATCAGCTTTCTTAGAAGCAACTTGTAATAGGTACACATTGTTCAAGTTAGAGTTAACTTGAAGCTTGTAGAAATAAGCTAGTGGCTAGTTGATACAAAGGGTTTAGAGTTAGTCCTAGGATTACAAAAGAGTTTATTTTGTAAGTCCGTTTGGCTCAGAGTTTTTAGTGAAGAATTTGAGCAAATACTACTGAGGAGCAGGTCGTGGTTTTTTCACCTTTTGAGCCAGGTGTTTTCCACGTAAAAATCTCTGTGTTTTTACTTTACTGCTTTTATTATTCCGCACAAGTAGAAGTTGGAACACAAAGAAGAACCAGGTTCTTCTTGTGAGACAGCACTCGAAAAATTGGGTACCACACATTTAACCTATATTCTTGTGTGGTATTGACGTCTAAAACATCAATTGGTATCAGAGCAGGTTATCCTTGAAAAGGCTAACACCTTGGAAAAGATCAAAATGAGTGCACCACCTGGGAACTGGGAAGGTCAATCAACTGCAAGGCCACCACTCTTCAATGGCCAGTACTACTGTTGGTGGAAGAACAGGATGAAGGACCACCTGATAGGAGAAGACTATGAACTCTGGGACATAGTCATTGATGGGCCTCTAGCTACAATGAAGAAGACTGTTGAAGGTGTGGATGTACCAAAGACTAGGGCTGATTGCACTGCTGAAGACCTAAAGAAATGTGAGAAGAATGTTAAGGCCAAGAAGTGGCTAGTTTGTAGATTAGGCCCAGATGAATACAGCAGAATCCAAAGTTGCACCACATCCAAAGATATCTAGGATACTCTACAAGTAGCCCATGAAGGAACACCTCAGGTAAAGAGGTCAATAGGTACTCTACTATACTCTCAGTATGAAAACTTCACTATGAAAGAAGGAGAGACTATCCAAGAGATGTATACAAGGTTCACAACCTTGACCAATGAACTAAAGTCTCTTGGAAGAATCATTCTTGAAGAGGACAGGGTTGAGAAGATCCTGACATGGGTCTTGCCAATTTCCTGGGAAAGCAAAATCACTTCTATCCAGGAATCCAAGAATATGGCAACCCTAAGATTGGATGAGCTGATTGGAAACGTCACTGCCTATGAACTCAAAAGGCAGACAATGAATATGGATGGTCCAAAGAAGGAGAGGAGTCTAGCACTGAGAATCACTGAGGGAGTATATCTGGAGGAAAATGAGTTGGCCATGATTACCAAAGAATTCAGAAACTTTCTCGTGAGGAAAAAGGGCATCTCTAGAGGAGGAAACTACAACAAAGCAAAAGCCCCAGAAAGGCCAACCAACGAGAGATGCTACAAATGTGGTAAGACTGACCATCTCATAAAAAATTGTCCTCAGTGGGAAGTAGAATGGAAAAAGGAGAGATATGAAAGAAGGAACAAGAATAAGGAACTGGTCCAACCCAAGAAAATCATAACTAAGGCTATGGTTGCTGCTTGGGGGGAAAGTTCAGATGAGGAATCAGAAGATGGGGAGACTGAAGATCAGGCGCTCATGGAAATTGGAGAATCTGATGAGGAATCACATGAAGAATCACAGGTAAGTATTTCCCATCTTAAAAACAAAATAAAGTTCCTGTCTAAGGAAAAACTCTCTGAGTTGCTACTTGATTTCATAGATGATTCTGAGGAAACATCCAAAGAGAATAATCAACTCTCTAAAGAATGTGTAATGCTAAAAGCAAAGTGCATGAACCTGGAAATCAGAGTAAGTGAATCCGAAAAGAAAACACTGTCCTGTTGAACCAGGTTCATCCACTTGATACTGAGATTCTAGAATTAAAATCTGAAAACTTAAAACTGAGATTAGGATCCAGTAAAAAGGTTGTTGATCACTTTCATGTCATGTTAGAGGAAAATTTGGGAAAACTAAAAGATAAAATGTATGCCAAGGATGAACATATAAGATCACTTAAATAAGAGCTTGGCAAAGTCAAACATGAATTAGATAGAACTTTTAAATGGAATAAATCTTATGATGCCCTGACATGTCTTCAAGAGAATCATAGTAGCAACCAGAGAGGTCTTGGTTTTGGGATTCAATTGCCCAAGTGGGATCCCAAAATCAAGTATCTCTCTCTTCCTGAAAATAAAATCTGTAGCCACTGTGGTAAGACTGGCCACTACAAATAGTGTACTGCAAAAGAGCAGTCCAGTCGAAAAAATGAGAGGTTTGTCAAAAAGAAAAACTGGCTACCAAATTGGGCCAAGAAAAATTTGATTCATCCATTCTCTCATAGAAAAGTACCCAAACTAGTTTGGGTTCTTAATACTAACCCTTGATTTCCTTCTGTAGGTACAAGTGAGAGGAAGCATCCAAATTTGGTTTTTGGATAGTGGCTGCTCAAAGCATATGACGGGGAACAAGGAACAGTTCCTTTCACTTGAAAACCTCAAAGGAGGAAATGTCTCCTTTGGAAATGGCAAGAAAGGTGAAATTATAGGGGTTGGGAAAGTAGGTAAGGATGACACATGTTCCATCGAACATGTGTACTTGATAGATGTCTTGAAATATAGACTGATCAGTGTGTCACAATTGTGTGACAGAGGTAACGTGGTTGCTTTCACTTCCACAAAATGTTTTGTGATTAACTTGCTTACTGACAAGATTGTTCTGCATGGAAAGAGAATGAATAATATATATGTCATAGACTTTTCCACACTGTCTGAAAATGAACTCACTTGCTTAAGTGTTCTGGACAGTGATCCCCTCTTTTGGCACAAACGACTTGGACATGCAAGTCTAAATCAGCTTAACAAATTAGTCTCTAAGGACTTAGTGGTGGGACTCCCTAACATTAAGTTCAAGGAAGACAAAGTTTGTGAGGCATGTGCAAGGGGGAAGCAGGTAAGATCCTCATTCAAAAGTAAGAAAATGGTCAGTACCACCAGGACGTTGGAACTGGTTCATCTGGATCTGTGTGGTCCAATGAGAACTCTGAGCAGAGGTGGTAAGAAATATGTGATGGTGTTAGTTGATGATTACTCAAGGTTAACGTGGAACTTATTTCTGGCATCTAAGGATAAATCATTTGATATGTTTATCACATTTGTTAAGAAAACTCAAAATCAGTTAGGACATCAACTAGCATCAATAAGATCTGACCATGGGACTGAATTTGAAAATGCTAAGTTTACTGAGTTCTATGATGAACATGGTATCAATCACAACTTTTCTGCCCCTACAACTCCACAGAAAAATGGGGTTGTGGAAAGAAAGAATAGAACTCTTGAAGACATGGCAAGAACCATGCTTCTTTCTAGCAAAGATATTCATCACATAATAAAGCCTATAAAGTGTACAATAAAAGAACTATGTGTGTAGAGGAGAGTGTGCATGTTATATTTGATGAAACTAACACTCTTTCTGAGAGACAGGAACCAGAAGATGAGGAGCTTGGACTGGTGAGAAGCAGTGAACACATTGAAGCAGCCATGGAAGATGGAACAGGTGATGGACCAGGTCCAACTACCCCAAGCAACATGACAGGGGGAACTCAACATGTGAATCCTGGCCCTGATCCTGTTCCACAACAACAAAAAAACATGGAACTATCCAGAAGTCAACTACCAGTACTCAAACCACACAGATATCAGAGTTCTCACCCTCTTGAGAACATCATAACAGATTTGTCATTCGGAATCAAAACAAGAGCTTCCTTGAAAAATCTGTGTGTGTTTGGTGTCTTCCTATCCTTAATCGAACCAAAGAACATTGGTGAATACCTACAAGATGCTGATTGGGTAAATGCCATGAAAGAGGAGCTGAATCAATTTGAAAGTAGTCAAGTATGGCACTTGGTACCTATGCCACTAGACAGATCAGTGATTGGCACGAAGTGGGTCTTCAGGAACAAGCTCGATGAGGATGGAACTGTTACAAGAAATAAGGCAAGACTAGTTGTTCAAGGGTATAGTCAAGAAGAAGGAATTGACTATGATGAGACCTTTGCTCCTGTCGCAAGATTGGAGGTAATCAGACTTCTTATAGCATTTGCGGCGCATATGGAATTCACTCTCCATCAGATGGATGTTAAGAGTACCTTTCTCAATGGATATTTGAAGGAAGATGTAGTTGTCAAACAACCTCCAGGTTTTGAAATCAAAGAGTCACCTGATCATGTATATAAACTTGACAAGGCTCTTTATGGTCTCAAACAAGCACCTAGAGCATGGTATGAGCGATTGTCAAAGTTCCTGCTGGAACATGGGTACAAACGAGGCAAAATTGACGTACTTTGTTCCTAAAAGGATCTTCTGATTGTGCAAATATATGTTGATTATATCATATTCGGGGCAACTACTGAAAAGCTTAGCAAGAAATTTGCTACACTAATGGGGAGTGAATTTGAAATGAGTATGATTGGTGAGCTAAACTTCTTCGTAGGCTTAAAAATCAAGCAAAACCCACATGGAACCATGATTCATCAACAAAAGTATGTGAAAGAACTCCTCAAGAAATTCAAAATGGAGGATTCAAAGGAAATAAACACTACAATAGCCACAACTACTAAATTGGATGTGGATGAACCTGGTTCATCCGTTGATCAGAAGATATACAGAGGAATGATTGGGTCTCTACTATATCTCACTGCTAGTAGACCAGATATTGTGTTCAGTGTGGGATTATGTGCCAGGTTTCAGGAAAATGCAAAGGAGTCTCACCTCACTACAGTGAAGAGAATTTTGAGATATTTGAAAGGCACCACTGATTTGTGCCTTTGGTATCCTAAAGGTAGTAATTTCGACCTTGTAGGATATGTTGATGCTGATTATGCAGGTTTCCTGGTTGACAGGAAAAGTACTTAAGGCATGGCTCACTTCTTGGGCTCTTGCCTTGTGTCTTCGGTCACCAAGAAACAAAATTCAGTAGCTCTGTCTACTGCTGAGGCTGAATATGTGGCTGCAACCTCTTGCTGTGCTCAGTTTCTGTGGATTAAGCAAAAACTCATGGACTTTGGTATAGATGTGGGATGCATTCCTATTTTCTGTGATAACACTAGTGCCATTAGTATGACGAAGAACCCCGTTCATCATAAGAGAACTAAACACATAGATGTTAGACACCACTTCCTTAGGACAACTATGAAAAGGGAATGATCTCAATTGAATTTTGTGCTACTGATAAGTAAATTGAAGATATCTTCACCAAAGCACTGAGTAGGGAGCATTTTTAGAGAAACAAGCTTGAATTAGGGATGATTAAGATCACCTAATTGGAAAAACAAAAATGAAAAAAATTAATTGAAAAAACAAATTGGCTAGAAAATTATAGTTGGGTACTTAATCAGATTAATAATTGCTCAGCGTCATGTCTTTATTGCCATACTCTTTTGCCATGTATTAATATGATCCCCTGGATACTAATAATGTTTATCTATCTTTGTGAATTGAGGCAATTTAAAGATTTCTAACGGGATGAACCTGGTTCATCCATGCTGATTCATCTGACTGACGAGGTACGTTCTCTTCTCCATATATTAATTCAATTACAGTCATAAATGAGCAGGATTCTTTCCATAATTGGTTCAAATTCAAATACTTCGTACTTACCCAACTTGAACCAGTTTCAATAAGTCCCATCTTCACTTAAGTAGCCTAGTTTTAGGGGGAAATTAAATGTCTAATCAATGTCAGTACTTCGGCGATTAGACTCCTAATTGAGTAAATGTTCTGCAGTTGTAATCTCCCCAGCCACATCTTATATAAGGGTCATCATTACTTTTTTCTTCATAAAGTAACCGTCAAACCTAGTTCAACTCATTCCACAATCCAAAACTGGTTACTCGCCTTTTTCTTCCTAACATCACATAGTCATGTCTTCACCACCACCTTCTTCGTCTTCTACTTCATCACCTAATCGTGACTGTGATGGAGGAAATTCTGAGTCTAAATCTAACTCTGCATCTGTATACAGTTCTCAATCACCAGAAATCTCATCAACCCCTGAAAATACACCCATTCCTGAACCTATTCCAAACCCTACTCCTGCCCCCAAGAATCATTGAGTCAAAGTTCTTGCCCGAAAAACTGTTTCTTCTGGTACTAGGGAAAAATTCTTGGAGGATCTTATTGAAGCAGATAAAGGTTCTAAGACAGATTCGTCCAGTGAATCTTTTAAATCAACAAACGATGAAGACGCACCTGGTTCAACCAGCTCTGAGAAAGGTAATCCTGAAATTAATTCTGAAGTTGCTTCTACTGATAAAAGATTCGTGTTGGTTGGGTCTACTATTGATGTTGAAGTGCCAAGTAGGCAAAGGGGTGGTAGAAAAGAAAGAATTTTTGAGAGAAAGGGAAAAGAAGTTGAGAGGGGATCTGGGGGGGATGGTACCACGCTGGTTATCTATGGTCCCATTCCTGAAAATGTTGGAGAAAACGTCACAGAGTTAGAAGGAAGTACAGTTGAGGAGGCTGTAGCAGGTATTGCAAGTTTGAAGAAAGGCACAGATGAACCTGGTTCATCTGGGGAGGAAACATTGGCTGAAAGCCTGAAGAAATTGGGGGAGTCCTATAACCCCAAGAAAATGAGGACTCAAAAGTCCAAGAAGGCAACTCACCCAG
>MDKH01100618.1:0-23974 GCA_005239495.1 Nicotiana undulata
TTGATTGAGAGTCTTATTATTATTCTTACCAATTAAATTGTTTTGTGAGAAAGAAACTTGTGACTTTTATTAAATATTGTTACTTGGCCCTTGCAGGGAGATCGTTATCTTTATATACTGATGCTGCATGTCTACTTGCCTTCCATAAATGTTATTACTATTTAGATTCATTAAATTATATTAATGATGACGACCCTAGTGAGTAACACGTCCACCTATCGTCACTACTTCTTCGAGTTTAGACGGGATACTCACTGGGTACATATTTGTTTATATGTACTCATGCTACACTTCTGTACTTAATTGTATAGGTTCTGAGGTTGTTGCACCTGGTCACCATTCGGGTGTTCGTCGCTGAGAGTACTACCAAGATTTGACTACACGGTGAGCTGCTCTTCCTGGCGTTCTGCAGCGGCACTGTGGAGTTTCTATTATTTTTTTTGGATATTTCTCTCTACCCCCTTTCAGACAATTGTACATTCATTTTGTCTATTTTTGTATATTCCACTAGTCGCCTGTGGGCTTGTGACACTAGGTCTTGGCACCCGTAGTTGGTTCACTAGTATTTGGCTAATTTCGTTTATGCAGGCAAATGATTTTGGGTTATTTTAAATCAACTTGCTTCATTTCATCACTTTTAGTAAAGGGCTCCCTAAATTTAAAAACTGGGTAAGTGTTTGAACATCACATTTGTTTAAGTAACTTCGTTAGTAACTAGTGTTGGCTTGCCTGATTTCGGTGTTGGGCGCCATCACGACCTGAGTAGGAATTTGGGTCGTGACAGATAGGAGATAGCCTGGGGGCATATTATTGATGATATTCGTTTGGTGGTGTGACTTCATTGTGTATGTCATGCATATTACATGGTTTGTTGTGTTGTCTCCAATGTGATACTTAATGTCATTGATATTACTTGTTGATTTGAGCTGTGATAGTACACTTGCACATGCATACACTGTAACATGCCATTTATACCAGTCCAGGAGTATGATATTTGATGTTCATTGACCACGTACATGCCTTCTGGCATATCTGCTTTATCTCCGGTATAGTTGGACTGTAGCTTGTGACCATGCCGGGCGGGTTGAGATATTGAGTCTGTGACCTAGCCGGTTAATTTGTGATAGTGAGCCTTTGGCTATGTCAACCGGATTGTGATATTGGCACGTCAGTTGTCTGTGCGGTTGTGAATTAAAATGTGGGCACGAGGTTCCATGTGTGTATGATTTGTTGGAGTGGGATTTGTGATCATGAGTATGAGGTGTGGTACCTTGGGGTGATTCTAGTTGTAAACCTTGTGATAGAACCGTTTGATTATTTGGTTGTCATTTGTTTTCTATAATTGGTTTCGCTGGTACTTTAGCTGTGTTCTGATTACTTTGTTGCGTTATCACCTATTTACTCCATGTTGCTAATTGTTGCTTCTGCCTTCCATTTATAGAGGTATATTGTTATTCTTTCGATGTTTAGCTTTATACTGATATCCGTTCCTCTGTTAGCTTTATATTAATACTCCGCACAAGTTATTATGTCTAGTAGGTATCTTGACTTGTACCTCATCACTACTCTACCGAGGTTAGTCTTGATACTTACTGGGTACCGATTGTGGTGTACCCATGCTTTTCTTATGCACTTCTTTGTGCAGATTCATGTACCTCGGAGCGTGCCACACGTTAGTTGGCTACTTGTGATTCACTGCTGTTAATTTGAGTGTCTTCCTAAGTTACTAAATAACTTGGTTATTTCCCTATTTCTTTGGCGTAAACGAAATAAACAGTATAAACCAAAGACAACAATTTTTACGTTGAAAATCACCAAGCTCAAAAGTGCAAAACCACGACCTACCACGCACAATTTTAACTTCCACTTCACTAAAACAAATAAACCAAATGTACCGATTACGAGGCTTGTAAATCAATACCCACATAGCTCTCTTACTTAAACTATTTGAATGACTTACATGTTACTCTAACTTGCAAATTCAAACAGTTACTTCAACCCACATATTATGTATGACAATTTGATTAGAACTCGATTTCCTTATATACATTCACTAACTGACTCAAGAAGAACACTAAGACTAGTAATCGACTTGAGTGTTGAAAATGTTGTTCCACAGTTGACATGCAAAAGGGTGATCTCCTTAGTCTATCAAAAAAGTATTTAAGTTCACTAGACTCTGAGATCTTTTAGGAGTCCTATGCCTAGTCATATTCTCATTTGATATAGGACTCCTACTGTTCCAAGAACTCCACAAATGTCTTTTATCTATCACTTATATGCGAGCGTATCTTCTTGGACAACGGCCCTAATCACATCAACAACCTTCTTTCAACAATCTCGGGCTAGAGTTACTTGTGAAAAAGTTACTACCTTGTAAGAACCTCCAACAACTACCTTGAGGAATGGTTCTTAGCGCACGTTCACTTGACACACTTTGTTAATCATCAAAACCCTAATTCTCAACAAATTCCTCCTTTAGATGATGACAAACTTTGTGTGCATAAACCAGGTAATCATCCATGATCAGCTCATCTCAACAACATCAACACAAGGTGACACAAACACATTGGGACCCAATTCAGAGCACTGACCACCCCCAACTCTATCTGGGAGCATCAAGCTCAGACTTTTGGGAGAATTTTCTGGTAAATACAATGCCTGTGTCCACATCATTTTCTATAGCATGCCACTTCTTCTTCAAATAGTTGTCAAATCCTAAGGAAGGAATGTTCAGTAGCAGCCCAAGCTCCTCAACATCAAATTCCATATCAAATTCTCTTACATAATTCTTTACCACCTTGCCATCAAATTGGAAGTTTGCATAAAACTCAATCACAACAGGCACACATACATGGGGCTTAACAAACATATTTTCCCATCCCTGCAGATCAAGCTTTTCAACCAACTAGGCCATATCCTTCTTATCTGTATTTGCAAGTATCATCCCATTCAACACTTTTCTATTCTTGAACTCAGTTAGCCTGTCAACCACAACAGATATAACCCTCTTCTTCTTCCCTTTGCTGGCCTTCTGAGAGGTGGAAGTTTCTTTGGTGAGGTTAGCAACAGTCTTTTTCACTGGTGGTTTCTTTCCCTAAAGAGAAGGACCATGTTCATCCTCTTCATCCAACTCAACTACAGGTTCAACACCAGGAATTTGCTTTCTTGTTTTCTTGGAACTCCTAGACTTCTTGATTATCTGTTCAACGACACCTTTTCTTTTTCTCATGGTGAGAGAAGTCCTAGTAAGATGAACCACTTCCTTTATTGCCTGGGAACTAGTCGTGTAGGTTTGACATAGGCCTTCCTCGCCTTTTTCCCTACCTCTGATAGGGGAAAATCATCCTCATCACTGTCAACATCCTCATCTCCAACAAATGGAGTTAACAAAGGTCTAGGTTCTTCAGGCCTTTCCTCTTCACGAATTTCTTCTAAAGGGTCCATGACTGTATTCCCAATAGCCATGGATCCTTCAGATTCCTCACTAGCATTCTTCTCTTCACTCTCAGGTTCAATACCTTCACTTTCACTTTCTTTTTCATCTTCATCACCTCACTCTCAGAATCACATTCTCTCTCACTTTCTTTTTCTTCTTCTGCAGATTCTCTTGTTCTTCTTACTCACTCTATTTTTCCTCACCTGATTCCCCCTCATTCTCACTCTTCTTCTCATCAGTACTATGAGCTTTTTCCTGAACCTGGTACTCCTCATGGTTGGATCCTCCTCCTCCCTCCCCATGAACTTCCTCATCATCCTCATCCTCAGTCAAACTATAAGAAGTACCATTAGAAGCCTCTTTATTCTTTATTTCTTTCTATCCTTCCCCCTCAACCACATGTATATTATCAATGATGTCCATATTTTTCTCCTGAGTTACAACTTAAGTTTCTACAGTAGTATCCTCTACACGTGGTTTGTCACTCATGGGTACAACAATTTGCAACGGGGAAACCTCAATAGCAGAAACTAGAAAATCAAGCTTTGATTGGGGTGATTTTACCTAATCAGCCATGACATATGTAGATTCCCCTTGAGGCACAACTTCCTTAACTATTGGTTCCCCCTTAGCAGTAGAACGAATCACCACCTTTTCACTCTATATTGATTTACTTAAAGTAGCCTTGATCTTAGTGGGGTTCAAGGAGATTGGGGAGACAGATACAGGTGCATGAGCAATTGGTTTTGGGGATGAAAGTCTGGTAAAGGTGGTAATTGCATGTGCAACCATAACAGAGGACGATGGTGTTGGTACAATAGAGGGTATGAGTGGATATGCAACACGTGTGGTTGCAGATTCAATGGTTGATTTTGTTCATAATATTGGGTTTTGCTTCAATCTTATATAAAAGTTTCGCCTTCGAGGGAGTTTGGCTTGACTTGTTCATGGTGAACAAAGGATATTTCTTTGCTTCTTGCTTAGGGTTTGAGAGGAATAGTGAGGTTTGAGAGATGTATGATGAGAGGATTTTAAATAGGGTAGTTCTGATTTGACTGGAAGAGAGAAGAATTTGAGTTCTAACAGGACTTAATAACAATTACTTTGTGACTGTTGGACTTTTAGAAGTAATTAGACTCTAATTGCTCTATGATTTCCCATTGATCCATGACGAAGAGAAATATGAGTGATGCTAACATGATTAGAGAGTCTGAGAGTAGCACTAACTTCAGTTATTAAGTTCCAATGATTTAAGACAAGATGGAACGTACCTGAGTCCAAGAACCAACTCTTTAGCAACTCCTTAGTCATTTTTGCAATAAAGCTTCAACACAGTAAGTTATTAGCATAAGGCATAATCATTAGGTAGACTTTCTAGGCGAGTGTTTGTGCTTAAGACAAGCACGAGACCGAATCAAGCATTTTATACTCAACTATCTACATCTAATGACTTGTTTTCTATCCGATCATTGGGGTTCAACCTAGTTGGAGGTGTTGATTAATCCCAAATCTAGTCTGTTTCTTTCAAAGTGGTCCCTTCAAAATGGCAGCAATTTGATCTTCAATTTTACATAAATTGATAGAGATGATTCCTTTTTAAACATTGTCTCTGAGAAAGTGATGTCTTATATCATGTGCTTGGTTCTCTTATATTGGCAAGGATTTTTAGCAATATATGTAGCATGGATATTGTCACAGGAAATAGGAATAGAATCTACAAAAATACCGTAGTCCCTGAGCTGCTGCCTTATCCATAGAAATTGAGCACAACAAGATGCTGCTAACACATATTCTGCTTCAGTTGTAGATAAAGCCAGTGAGTTCTGCTTCTTTGTTCCCCAAGACACCAGGAAAGAACCAAGAAAATGTGTTGTTCTTGAAGTGATTTTCCTATTAATATGAAACCCTGCATATTCTACATCAACATAACCAACAAGATCAAAGTTGTATCCTCTAGGATACCATACATAAATCAGGAGCCCCTTTAAGATATCTGAGTATTGTTTTGACAGCCTTTAGATGAGACTCTTTAGGATTTGCCTTAAATCTTGCACACAGTCCACACTGAACACAATATCAGGCCTGCTTGTTGTGAGATATAACAATGATCTAATCATTCCTCTATACAACTTTTTCCCACACTTTTTCCTTCTTCATCAAGATCTAGAGTTGTTGCAATGGCAACTAGAGTGTTAGTTACTTAGAAGAGGCCATGTTGAAATGTTTTCAATAGTTCTTTGATGCATTTTTGTTGATGGATCATGGTTACAATAGGTGTTTGTTTGATTTTCAGCCCCAAAAAGAAATTTAGTTCACACATCATGCTTATTTCAGACTCATTCCCCATCATTTCAGTAAATTCATTGCACATTGCTTCATTAATAGCCACAAAGATGATATCATCCGCGTGCACTTGCACAATCAGAAGATTTTTTCCTTTGTTCCCGAGAAACAATGTGTTGTCCACCTTACCTCTTACAAGGTTATTGGTTAAGAGGAATTTTGAAAGCCTCTCATACCAGGATCTTGGAGCTTGTTTCGATCCATACAATGTCTTGTCTAACTTTAACACAAAGGTAGGGAACTCTTCACTTTCAAAGCAAGGAGGCTGTTTGACAAACAACTCCTCCTTCAGGTAACCATTCAGGAATGCACTCTTCCCATCCATCTGATATAGAGTGAATTCCATGTGTGCAGCAAAAGAAATTAGCATACATATAACTTCCATTTTGGCTGCAGGAGCAAATGTCTCATCATTGTCAATGCCTTCTTCTTGATTGTACCCCTGAACCGCTAGTCTGGCCTTGTTCCTTATGATATTTCCTTGGTCATCCAGTTTATTTCTGAACACCCATCTGGTACCTATGACATTTATGTTCTTGTATCTTTGTACCAGGTGCTATACCTTGCTTCTCTCAAACTAATTTAGCTCTTCTTGCATGACTATTATCCAATCTGGGTCCTTTAAGGCTTCCTTTACTATTTTAGGCTCAATATGTAAGAGGAATGCTGTGAGTGCACATAGTTTCTTAGAGATTGTGTGGTTTGCCCTCTAGCATTTAGATCAGAGATGATGTTCTCAAGGGGGTGTGAGCTTTGATGTTTCCATGGACTAACTTGCTGTCACTACCCCAATTTCCCTCCGTATGATATCGTGACGACACCTAGTCTCTAAGACTAGGTAAGCCTATCACTTAATAAATTAATAGTTAAATTCAACCAACAACTGTTAAATATGAAATAGAAATTTCTATACAAAGCTTACAATCCCAAAACCAGCGGTATAATTCATAAGCTCTACTGAGTTTACTAGAAAATCTCTAAAATACAACTATTTCTGAATAGGAATAAACAGTACAAAGTTAAACTCAGAAGGTGACTTAGAGGCCTGCGAACGCGACAACATTTATACCTTGAGTTTCCATAGCAATGCCCAATCAACTAACTAATGATCAACAACTCTGAGTACGTGGATCTGCACAAAATTGTGTAAAAAGCGTAGCATGAGTGCACCATGGCTGTACCCAGTAAGTATAAACACTAACCTCGATGGACTAGTGACGAGGAACAATCAAGACGTCTACTAGACTTAATAACCTGTACAAGTATGAATGTGAAACTAACATAGAACAATATTGATATAAATCTAAGCATGATAACAATAATGAAACAATGCTGGTAATAGGAAGCTGAAAGCAACAATTATCAATGAGACATAACAGGTAATAACGCCGTCAGGTAAGCTGAATACAATTTAAGTCCGATGAAACCAATCAAGGATAAACAAATAACACTCAATAAGAGAAACCACTTTCACACAAGATTTGTTCAAGAACTTCCCTGAGGTACTTCAACTCATAGTCACATTTCACAAGTCCCAAATGATGCACCCTAATCACTTTGCATCTTGTTCCCACATTACAATTCATAACTCCACGGATGACTCACGTGCGAAGGGAGTGATAATATCTCATACCCGCATGGACAACTCATGTGCCAATAATAATAATGTCCTTGACCGCGCGGACAACTCATGTGCAAGACGAATAACTTCCACACAAAATGAGAGTATACGAGAATATATGTAAATGATCAATAAACATCAGAGTTCATCTTCTCGAACCGATATGAGTGATTAATTACATGTGTGCTTGTGCAAGTGTTCTATCACAACTCGAGTTAACATTTAAGAGTAAAGACAACAAATGGCACATAGGAAACATCACAACAAGACGTAAAATGCATAACTCACACTAGGTAGGCACACCTCTACACAAATATCATCAATAACAATGCCCCAGGACATCATAAGTCATCAGATATCATCCCCGAAATATCCACCTTGTCTCGCCACGTGTGCAACAATAAAGTAAGTGCCCGCCTTGTCTTGCCGCACGCACGCGTATAATAATAATCACACCTTGTCTCGCCACTTGCGCAAACCCACATATATAGCCCGCCTTGTCATGCCGCATGTGAAAATATCAATAATAACAATAGCACAGATAACTCACGTGCGAACACCCCGATAATCCTCTCAACAATACCACGTGTACCAAAGAATACAACAACGCAATATAAGGACTTTCACCATATGTGACTATATACCACCACTCTTCCTCAAACAATTTAAATACCATAAAAAGACATTGCCATCGGTTCAACAACACTGAGTACATTAACAACAACAACCACGAGAGTACAGATAGTAAATCAACACAAGAACTATAGAACACAAAGAAAGGGAAGAACGAGCTCACAATGGAAGACACCACTGGTAATAATGGTTTCAACAAAAATAGCTCAACAAGGGGACGAATAATGTGTAACAACGATTCCACTTAAGTACAACTCGACGATAAGAGAGATAGCATGAATCAAAGATTACCAATAAGGATAAGACAACAATGAAAGGGATAACAAAACTTCAATTAAGGTTAAGAAATTATGGGAAATATAATATTAACTTTAATTAAGGTTAAGCATTTACGAAAAATACATCAATAACTTTAATTTAGGATAAGAAATTACAGAAAAAACATCAATGACTTTAATTAAGGATAAGAAACTACGAAAAAGACATCAATAACTTCAATTAAGGATAGGTAATTACAGAAAAAACATCAACAACTTCAATTAAGGTCAATAGGAGTTTATTGGCAACAAGGGTAGAGCATAAATCGATCAAATCCAAATAAGACACGTAAGGGTGAATTTAGTAAGTGGAGGATTTAACATGATAAGACAACTTCATTCTTAATGGACATAAGAACCTAAAAGTCTAAAACGGTCATATTCACACAAATAAGACCGAGTACGTACTCGTCACCTTGCGTACATGTCCTTCACATGACACAATTCACACATATGACTCAAATCCTAAGGGGTAATTACCTCACATAAAGTTAGGCAAGATACTTACCTCAAAGAGGCTAGACAAATACTCTAAAATGACCTTCTCGTGTGAAACAACATCCGGACGACTCAAATCTAGCCAAAATAACTTCATCTCATGAATAAAACCCATAGGAAAAAAAATATAGATAATAAAGCTTCAATCTTTTATAAAAATTAAAAAGTCAACCCAAGCCAACCCCGGGCCCGCACCTCGAAACCCGATAAAATTCACAAAATCCGAACACCCATTCCAATACGAGTCCAACCATACCAAATGTATCCAATTCCGATTCCTTCAAATCATCATTTTACATTTTTGAAAGTTTTCACAAAATTTCCATCTTTTCCCAACTCAAACCATTAATTTAATGATAAAAACAAAGAGGAAATCATGAAATAAAATCAAATCCGGGTAAAGAACACTTATCCCAATCCAATACGTGAAGAAACCCTCAGAAATCACTCAAATCCGAGGTCTACAACTCAAGATATGATAAAAATGGCCAAACCCTCAAAATAGAGTTCTTTATATTCTGCCCAGCGAATTATACATTGCGATCGGAACATCCATCGTGACCGCGAAGAGAAAAATCTTCAGCTGCCAAAACCTGCTTCGCGAATGTGACGTAAGGGTCATGAATGTGGCGACCAAGATCTTCAAACACTACGCGAATGCGTCTCTATCCTCGAGACCGCGAAGAAACAATGCTTGGTACCTTCCCGCCTTACCTCTGCGTGATCGTGGACCACTGTATGCGAACGCGAAGACAAGAGTCTTCCAACTACCGCGAATGCCATCTCCTACTCACTAACGCAAAGAACAATACTGCTTGCCTCCAAATACCACTACACGAACGCATTGCCATTGACGCGAACGTGATGAAGAAAAACCAGATAACAGAACCAACAATTCAAAACATGAGAAAATGGTCTGTCGCCCATCCGAAACACACCTGGGGTTCCCGGGACCCCATCCAAACATACCAACAAGTTACATAACATAATACGGACCCGCTCGGGGCCTCAAATCACATCCTACAACGTCAGAACTACGAATCACACCTCAAATCAAACTTGATGAACTTATGAACTTTTACAACTCGTGCCGAATCATATCAAATCAACCCGGAATGGCGTCAACTTTTGCATACAAGTTCCAAATGACACAGTGAAACTATACCCACTTCCGTAATCAAAATTCGGACTCGATATCACAAAAGTCAACTCTCGGTCAAACCTCTTAACCTTCTAAGCCTTCAACTTTCCAATTTTCTCCAAAATGCATCAAATTAACCTATGGACCTCCAAATTTAAATATGGACAAGCCTGAGTCCAAAATTACCATATGAATATATTGGAATCATCAAAACACCATTCTGGAGGCGTGTATAAAAAATCCATACTCCAGCAAACTCTTATCACTTAAGCTTCTAAAGCAAGAACCTTCTTCCAAATCAATCCCGAATCATCTGAAATCTAAACTCGACCACACATGCAAGTCATAATACACAATACGAAGATACTCGAGACCTTAAGCCACCAAATGAGACGCTAATTCTCAAAATGTCCGGTCGGGTCTTTACATCCTCCCCCTCTTAAACATCTGAATCACAATTTTCAACCAACCACCCAGAAATCACATCCAAACCTACCGTAATGGGTAACAAAAAGTCACTTCTAGTCTCATAGCTCTCAATAATGAATAAAATGAAACAATAGACACGGTCTACCACTATAGAATCTCATAATAGGGTTAAACACATAAGTATAATACAAAATCTTGAAACTCACCCATATGTGAAACAAGATAAGAGGACTCACCCCGATAAGCATAACCCAATCAAAATAAGAATGATGCTCCTCTATAACAATCGAAACCGTACCCGCAACAACACCATTTGGTGCAGCAGCCTCAGCCATACTGTGGAAAGCATATCAACGGGCCAGGCCTCCCCTTTCTTGGGCACCCTCCACACTCCTGACCTACACCTCTAGCTGGAGGTGCAGGGTTAACAACAAATGGAGTATAACTCATAACCTGAATATCGTGGTGTGTCACATCTGTCCGGAGTTTGGGACAATGTCTCACCATGTGGCTAGTATCTCCACACTCAAAGCAACCCCTCCACTGGCGTGGATGTGCAAGCTGTCTGGTATGGGACTCTAAGCTCCACGGGTATCTGAGACACCGTGCAAAGCCTGAAGTGCAAATTGAACTGGCTAACCCACAAAACCTCTACCATGGCATACTCTGCCTCCAAAATAGGGACTAGTAGATCCTCCCGGTCCATGAGGCTTCTTAACTTCCACGTCCTCTCTATCCTAGCCCCGCATGTCCCCTCTATCTTGGTCCCACATGCCCTCTAATTTCTGAGCGATCTCTACCACCTGCTAAAATGGAACATCAGTCTCCAAATACGAGATATGCTTAACTGGATATCATGACTAAGCCCCTCAATGAACCTGCAGACTCGCTCTCTAACTGTAGAAACCAAAGCAGGTGCATGTCTGAAAAAATCGCTAAATCTAATGGCATACTCTGACACTGACATAGTGCCTTGGCGAAGCTGCTCAAACTCCACGCGCCATGCATCCCGAAGGGTCCGGGGAACAAACTCTCAAGAATATCTTTGAAAACTGAGTCCATGAAAGTGAAGTTGCATTGGCCGGGCTGCCCAACTCATACGCTCGCCACCACTGATATGCCGCTCCATTAAGATGGAACGTAGTAAAAGCAACCCCACATGTCTCCACAATATCCATAGTGCGGAGAATATGGTGGCACCCTCTAGAAAACCATGTGCATCCTCTCAAGACAAACCATTGAAAGTAGGAGGTTCTTGAACCTTGCAAGTCTAAATTGTTCCTCCTTAGATATGGCTTCCCTAATCACGGTCTGAACTAGAACAACAGGCTATGTCGGTATGACATCTGGAACCTGAACAACGTGGACTCTCTACTCCGGAGTACGGGTAGCGGTAGTGTGAGCTCCTCCCCCGATCTGTGAAGTAGTTGGCGCAACCGGAATCAACCCTGCCTGAGCCAATGTTTCAAACATGCTCAGTAATTGTGCTAAAGTATCCTGAAGCTCCAGGGTTACAACAGGAACCTCCGGTACCTGTCCCTCAACCAGAGCTATTGGTGGCTCCTCAACCGCTGCTATGAGAAATACTCTACTCCGACACGTGATCCTCCTCGGCCTCTGTCTCTGCCTTTTACGTTAGCAACACCGGCTCTGGGGTAGCGTCGTCAGTAACTATAGCTCGTATCCTCACCATCTGTGAGAGAATAGAATGACAAAGGCTCAAACTCCGAGATCAATAAATCTGCACGATAGGAATGAAAGAAGCGAAATTGTCCTAATAGTTTGGTAGCCTCTCGAAGATAAGTATAGACGACTCTGTACCGATCTGCGAGACTCTACTAAACTTGCTTATGACTCGTAGCACCTATGAACCTAGAGATCTGATACCAACTTGTCACGACCCCAATTTTCCTTCGCAGGATGTCGTGACGGCACCTAGTCTATAAGACTACGTAAGCCGAACACCTATTGAATTAATAGTAAAATTCAACCAATAACTGTTAAATATGAAATACAAATTTCTATAAAACGCTTACAATCCCAAAACTGGTGGTACAAGTCATAAGCTCTACTGAGTTTACTAGAAAATCTCTAACTACAACTGTTTCGGAATAGAGTACAAAGTAAAATTCAGAAGGTGACTTTGAGGCCTACAAACGCGACAAGAGGTATACGTTGAGTCTCCACATCAATGCTCGATTAGCTAGCTAATGATCAACTACTTTGAGTACCTAGATCTGTACAAAATGTGCAGAAAGCTTAGTATGTGTCACGACCCGAAATCCCACCTTCGGGCCATGATTGCGTCGAACGTTGAACCCGCTAGACAAGCCAACGTTTGAACTAAATAAAACTCATTAACAACTAAAACGAACAAGATAACTAAGGCATCAATGGTAAAAAATATGAAGGTTAACAAATTACCAAAAATAATGTAGCAACTTCGAAATAAAACCCATATACAAAACCCAGAACTGGTGTCACATACTCACAAACTGTCTAAGAGATTACTAAAACAAAGGTATGAAAATAAGTACATATGACTGTCTTTGAACTATAAGATAAGACAGAGCTGAAAGTGAAGGGTAGAAGGTGACGCCAAGGCCCACGAACGTCTGCGGGTCTACCTCGATGTCTCCTGTATGAACTGATGGAATGCTCCGACCGTCAGTGACCACCGGGTCCGGCTGCGTAGTCTGCACAACATAAAGAAGTGCAGGTGTAGCATCAGTACAACCGACCCCATGTACTGAGTAAGTGCCGAGCCTAACCTCGGCGAAGTAGTGACGAGGCTAGGACCGACAACAATATATGTACCTGTGCAATTCTATATAATAACAGGAAAATATCGATGGAAATAAACAAGTAAGACAGATCCGGGGAGAGCATGCTGGGGGTAAAAGGGGCAACAAAACGCTAGCACAGTAGAACAGGGTAATAACTGAAGTGTAAAAAGTAAAAGCCGGAATTTAACGTCTCAGGACAGATAATGCACAGCAAAAGGCACGGCATGTCCCCTCGTGCATAATCTCGCAATCACTCGGCACGGAATGTCCCCTCGTGCATAAATAGTAACACTTGGCACGGAATGTCCCCTCGTGCAATAAATAATCAACGATCAACACGACATGTCCCCTCGTGTGATAAATATCAAACAATCAGCACATCATGTTCCCTCGTGCAATAAATAATAAACGATCAACACGACATGTCCCCTCATGTGATAAATATCAAACAATCAGCACGGCATGTCCCCTCGTGCAATAAATAATATAAAGGCAACAATATAATGTAAAAATCAACAATAAGAAGTCTCAAGTGTATGGAAATACTCAATAAAATTCTATCGTCCCGGCAAGGGACTCAGCTATAACCAACCTCGCATCAGAAATACAATTTCAACAGTAAAAGCCTCAACTGAAACAAATAACACAATAACTCCCCATGTCATGAAACAACATCAAGGTATCACTTCTAAATCACCAATTACTCATAGTACAGAGAATATTAAGAACACGGTATGATTCATCACAATTGACTCACGGGCATGCTTGACCGCAACATATAGGCACTCGTCACCCCGCCTATACGTTGGACATGAATTACACATAGCAAATAAGACTCTATACCTAATCCCTCAAGCTAAGGTTAGGCCAAACACTTACCTCGGCTCCAAAAATGCAAGTCAAGCCTCAATCACAGCCTTTCCTCTCGAATCCAACTCCGAATCGATAATATCTAGACATAATGGATTTATTAACATCAATAAATACTCAATAAACCAATTCCGAAGCCTAATTATACATTTTCTACTATTCTTCCAAAAATACTAAAATTCGACCCTGGGCCTGCTTGGTCCAAACACGAGGCTAGGACCCAAAACCCGATCACCCATAACCCCACGAGTTAGAATATATAATTTGTTTTAAGATTCGACCCCAAATTGAGGTTGAATCACCTAAAGTTCCAAAAAACCTAACTCTACCCAAAATCCCTAATTTCTACTTTGATTTTAGGATTTTAGGCCTAGGTTCTAGTGATTATGGAAGAAAAGTGGGGGAAATAGGAGTTAAAATCACTTATCCAAGAGCTATGGAGAAAGGATTGGCTTAGAGGCCTTCAATGGAGGCTGGAGAGGAAAGAAAAAGGTAAAGAATGGTAAAATCCCGTAGTAGCATTCTATTTTTTATTTAAAGAATTAACTCGGCGATTTTGTTCATCGCGCTGGCAAGAAAAGGGCTGCGATCGCGGAATATAGCTTAGCTGACCCTATGCGATCGCAGGAAGAGGTTTGCGATCGTGGAACATTGGGACGTCACACTATGCGATCGCAGGTCGAAGGGATGCGATCGCGGAAGGGACCTGGACAGACCTCTGCGATCGCGGAGCAAGGGCTGCGATCGCAGAGAAGAAAACACCAGACACCAGAAACCAGTCCAAAACACCAGATTTTTGACTCTTTAACACCCCGTTAGCTACCCGAAACTCACCCGAGCCCTCGGGTCTCAAAACCAAAAACACACACGACTCCCAAAACATCCTACGAACTTATTCAAGCATTTAAATCACCAAAATATCATCAAGAACATCGAATCAAACCTCAAAACTCTTAGAATTTTCTCAAACTTCATAAACTTCTAAATTTCCCATTTTTAATCCGAATCACGTCGTTTCAAGTCCGTTTTACACCAAATTTCACAAATAAGACATATAACATATAATAAACCTGTTTCGGGCTCCAGAACTATAATACGGGCCCGGTAATACGGGTTTCACTTAATTATTCAATTTCAAAATCCTTTATTATTTTCAAAAAACAAGTTTCTTTAAAAATTCATTTCTCGGGCTTGGGACCTCGGAATTCGATTCCGGGCATACGCCCAAGTCCCATATTTTCCTACGGACCCTCCGGGACCGTCACATCATGGGTCCGAGTCTATTTACCAAAAATGTTGACCAAAGTCAACTTTATTCATTGAATTATCATAAGTTCCATTTTTCATCAAATTTCAATATAAAGACTTCCCGGCTACATGCCCAGGCTGCGCACGCATATCGAGGTGAGATTAACAGAGGCTTTCGGGGCCTCGGAACAAATATTTAGCTAGGATTACTTAGGATGACCTTTTGGGTCATCACAGTATGAGTACACCATGGCGGTACCCAGTTAGTATCAAGAGTAACCTTAGTGGAGTAGTGATGAGGAACAGTCAAGACACCTACTAGACTTATTAACATGTATAAGTATGAATGTGAAACTAAAAGAGAATAATATCGATATAAATTTAAGCATGATAACAATAATGAAACAATGCTAGTAATAGGAAGCTGAAAGCAACTATTAGAAACGAGACACAATAGGTAAAAACGCCGCAGAGTAAGCTGAATACAATTTAAATCCGATTAAACCAAGCAAGGAAAAACAAGTAACACTGAATAAGAGCATCCACTTTCACATAAAATTTGTTCAAGGACTTCCTCGAGCTACTTCACCTCATTGTCACATTTCACGGGTCCAAACTCATGAACTTTAATCACTTGGCATATTGTGCCCACATTTCAATTCACAATCGCACGGATAACTCACGTGCCAAGGGAGTGACAATATCTCATACCCACACGGACAAATCACGTGCCAACAATAATAATGACCTTGACCGCACTGAAAACTCATGTGCCAGAAGAATAACTTTCACATAGAAGGCAAGTATACAAGAATATATGTAAATGATCAATAAACATCAGGTTTCATCTTCTCAAACTTATATGAGTGATTAATAATGTGTGTGCTTTTGCAACTGTTCTATTACAACTCGAGTCAACATGTAAGAGTAGAGACAACAATTGGCACATAGGAAACATCATAACAAGACGTAAAATGCATAACTCACACCGTGTAGGCACACCACTACACAAATATCATCAATAATAATGCCCCCATGTCAGCACAAGTCATCACAAATCATCCCCGACATAGCATACCTTGTCTCTCCACGTGCGCAACAATAAAGTAAATGCCAGCCTTGTGTCGCCTGTTACACCTCACAATATTACGACGATGTTACACCCCGTAGTAGTGTTTGTTGGAATTGCCGTAAGATAATTGACATTAGTTCAAGGACAAGATTATTTTGAGGTTATAAGTATTATGCTATTTCAAACATGGGATAAGTTAATTCGTGAAGGTGAGAGGGTAAGCAAATCGAAGAGAATGAGTTTCGTTGAAAGTTGTCAATTTGGTATAAAATACGGTCCAAGCTATAATACCTCGTATTTATGGACTAATGCCATACAAGGTACCACATGACCATGATAATAAGGTACATAAAGTTTATTAAAAGTAAGTAGTACTTTAAGTAATTTGAGATAATTCTTAATTATGTGGATAATTGATGATTTTTGGTGGGAGATTAGCTAATTAATTAACATTTTGGATAAGTTTAATCCCCCCCCCCCCCACGTGACAGAAAGCTATGCCCAAATTAATGACTCTTAAGTCACAAAACAAGGTGGTATATTTGGAGAAAATTGTTGGCCAAGTCATCACACAAAGTGGGGCCCATAACCCCCAATTTTAAGAGCTTTCCGACATAATTAAGTGAGATATATAATGCTTGCTAGGAAAGAATGGAATTTTCAAAAAATATTTATGAACTTTTACAAGATGCAACGCGAATTACAAATTCTAACGGGGCACGGTATAATCTTTCTCAAGAATATCATACAGATTTACCCTACTTCGATCTCGCCGTTATGTGTTTTATCGCGATCGACGTGTGTTAGAGAGATTGACAAAAGAATCATCTTAGGTATGTTAAGTCTATCCCTTCTTTCCTTTTGGCATTATCCATACAAACGAAACGAGCAAATGCACAACTTTCATAAATGGCTCTATTCATAGAAGTACTAGAAGTGTCTATGTTCTTGATTTCCCATGAGTCCTATTATTCTATCATCTGTTCACGGGTCTCTGAAAATACGAAAGTTGATAAAGTTTACTTCATGATATTAATCGAAGGCATATTGATCTTATGACATTCTGAGAAAATCTTATTAACGTATTTCGTATGTGTTGATACCCAATTTTCCTCTCATATTTTAAAAAATACATATATACTTTTAAAATAGCATATTTGCATCATCATTTAGTTTACAAACCTATACAAGCATTTTCTATAATTTTTCATAATTTTTAGAGCTTTAAATTAATTTTCTTATATTTCTTATTATGAAAATATCTAGTAATTATCCTTTAAATTATTTTGTGATGAATTAATTACCCAAAATTATTATTTGCATCCATAATACATGCTTCAATTTTTTTTCTTCTATTTTTTATAATTGCATTAGAATTTTTAAGCTATTTATCCAATTTTGCAATAATGGCCTATATTCACACATAAAGGCTCTTTATTTATATTTATGTCAAAATGACATATTTATGTTTTTATAATACATAGTTATTATTGTAAGTATTTCAGTGCATAAATAATATTTTTATTTATTTATTAAGCATTTTTTACTAATTGTTTTTTGATAAATTTTGGGGTATTTAAATAACAGCCAAATTTCTTACATATTTTCGGACCTAAAACTACCCAGACCTCAGCCCAATTACCCCAAACCTTAGCCCAATTATCCCAAGCCCAACACCAATAACCCACCAACCCCAACCGTGTCGGTACCCGTTTTAAAAGACCCGCCCCAGCCTTTTTTTTAATCCTAGCAATTGATTTTTCAAGATCAACGACCCACAATTAAACCCTCCCTTTAATTAACCTAACTCCTAACCCTAATCCTAACCCTCATTCCCCCTTGCCTGCCGCCTCTGTATCCTCTTATCTCTCCTTCTCCCTCCTTCAAAAACCCTAGCTGCCTCCCCCATCTTCTCCAAATCCGAGTAAATCATGGACTCCCTCTGTGATTTACTTGCCTTTTACGCGTTACCTCGTTGTTACTTGCAATATTATGATGTTATATGGTACTTGCCCCAATTTTGGCAAGTACCAGTCCCTAAACTGGATTCCACCGCCTTCAATATTTGAGATTTAGACGATATTTCATCTATATGCACTCTATATGGTCCGACTCAGTGAGATCTTTGACTATCTATGCTTCCTTTTTGAACTAGGGTTTGAAATTTTCCCTTATTTCTTACTAATTCTTGATTGATGCTCTTCCTTTTCCGAGTTTGACTATTTTTATTCTTATTTCTGTTTAATATAATCTACAATGTTTCCCTCCTTTTTTTACTTTATTTTTCCCTAAGACTAACCCTAATTGATTTTTTGTATGATATTTTCCTTATTCTCTATCTAATCTACAATATTCCTTTATTTTAGGTATTATTTGCATGATATTTGTTATTCTCTGTTGATTTACTGAACCCTCTTTTTTATGCCCTAAAAATCGATTCTAATTGATTCTAGTATATCTTTCCTTATTTGTGTTTGAATAATCTGTTTTCCATGTTTATTTTTTCTATTTCTACACTATATAAACCCCTCTCATGAAATCCCTTGAGCAGATTTTGAATCCTAATTTCTGTAGACGCGTAATATTTGACCCTCCCCGAGATATTATATCTTTTAGCATTTAAATATTTAGTTTAGGCCTAATATCGTTATTTTAACTAGTTTTAACTCTTTTACTTAATTTTATCACAAAAATTAAAAAATACAAAAATAGTTTCGCTTTTTATATCTAATTTTATTTTAATAGTATATGTTAATTAATTAAGAGTGATTCCTATATTTTATAAATATATTATACTTTTTAGCCCAATTCGGACCTAGCCCATTAACCCCTTGCCCAAATAGCCTTAGCCCATACCCACTACCCTAAAAATCCAATTTCCTTCTTCATTTTTCCCTAACCTAAGAGACAAATTAGATAACAACCTTACACAAAAAAAATACACCCTTCATATAAAGAGGAGACACCCTTCAGACCCAATAAGACACCCAGCCGTCCCATTTCCTTCCTCTAACTTACTGCCGCCGGCGACCTCCAGCAAACCCGCCGGAGATCTGGCTAGAAAACGAAACCAGCAGATCCCACGCTCCACAAAAACACCACTACTCCATCGTCACTCTTCTCCAGCCAAGCCGCCTTCTTCTTCTTCACTTTCACACACCCTAAGCGCCAGTTGCCTCATCCTCTCCAATATCCGGCCACCACCACCCTTCACACACCTTAAGCTCCAGCCGTCACTCCCCGCAAGCGGCCTCACTGTCGTCGCCGCCAGCTCCACTAAACGCCATAGCCAAAAAATTCCAAAACAAACTAGTTCAAACAATACTACCTAAAAGTCCATAGAATACGAAGATCCGAGGAGTTTTGTTGGGTGTGTTTGATTTACAGTTCTTGTTCGGGTTTTCGGCGCCGCTGAAGTTTTCCGGCCTAAGGCTCTTGTCATTGTCTATTTCTGTCGGTCCAAGTCAAGGTCATCTGATTGAGCATCACTGTTTCCGCCTTCAATTTAATCAAAACAGAAGTGAAATCTTGGCTTTACTTCGAGGTTCAATCTTTTGCTACTTTCATATTTCATTTCTGATAATATTACTTGTTTGCCTCTTATATTTTTCTTTCTAGTGTGAGAACTTTTATATTCACCACGATAAATGTGCCTAATTTCTTATCCTTTGATTGTTAGTTAGTATATTCAAATAGCTAAGTCAGTTGTTGGGATTGAATAAAGAAATTCGTTTGACTAAATTGATTTTAGAAAACTTGTGGTGATTGTTGTTGAGCCCGTTATAGTTTAGGTGAGGAAACAAATGGGTTATGGAAGTTGGCTTGAAAAACAATGGAAGGAAATTGACCTTAAATGATTTTGCTGCTTTTATTTTACTCATTAATCACCTAAATCGCTAGTAGCATGTTTGGGCCGACCACATTGGGGTAGGCAAATCATAGATCACATTTCAAGTGCACGCTGGCGTGACTCGATCATCAAACAGTTAAAATAATAAATAATTGTCATAACTACGGGTACAGTTCCCGTGACGTGGTTGTGACGCTTAACTACTAAAATCCGGGGGTACATTTATGTGACCCGGCCACAATTTAAGTTTAATAAAAATTAACACATTGTGGGTCGTGGGTACGGTTCCTGTGGCATGATTCACAATGTGTGACCAATAATTAGTTGTATAACAATTGGAATCTTAAAAGTGGTTTTAAGGGAATAAAATGCACTTAGGTTTCAGACAATGTCTTAAAATCAGATAAATAGGCCAATAATAATAGTCGAGCGACTGTGCTAAAACCATGGAACCCGGGAATGCATAACACCTTCTCTCGGGTTAACAAAATTCCTTACCCGGATTTCTGTGTTCGCGGACTGTAAACCAGAGTCAATTTTTCCTCGATTCGGGATTTAAACCGGTGACTTGGGACACCATAAACTATCCCAAGTGGCGACTCTGAATTTTAAATAAAATAATCCCGTTTCGATTGTCGCTTAAATTGGAAAAAACTCCCTTATACCCCTTCTGGGGGTAGGAAAAAGGAGGTGTGACAGTTCTGGTGACTCTGCTGGGGATCGTACCTAGAATCTCTGGTTAAGGGTTCAAGAATTCGAGCTTAGAATAATCTTTATATGTTGGATTTATTTATTACCTAATTTTATTTACATGTTTGTGCCTAATGTGCTAAATGTTGCTTTTTACTTCTTTGATATTATCTGAACTGTATATAAACTGCTACGAAATCCCTCTCTTCTATCTTCTGAGGAGTGCACACTGACGTGACTTCTTTCTGTTAGTGTCATATCCCAATTTTGAACGAGGTTCGGACAAGTTGCAAAGCCGGATGATCTTTTGGTTAACGGTACGCTGCCCCCCCTCGGCTCGAGTTGTCCGCTCGGGTAAGCCAGGTCTAGAACAAAACCCCAGGATTTAAACTTAGAATAACATAGCCTTATGTCGGATCCCTAGTAGGTGCGTTTGTTTGCATCAAGTGCATTTGACTTAGGGGACTCAACACAGGGGTTGGGTCCGTCTAGGACAGGTGCACCCCAAAAAATAAAAGACCATCTTGATGCATATTATGTGCTACATGTTGCATTTTTCAAGTGTAAAAGGGGTCATTTGGCGGACCAATGATGGTTGAGGATAAATGAGAAAGAAAAGAGGGTTAAGTGTGAAAATTAATCAAGTAGGCCCAATTATCTTTTTCCTTCACAAATAAATTTATGTATTTAGTTATCTTTCATGAAAAAGACAAAAAAAAAAAAATGAAAAATCAAAAAAAGAAGAAAGATTTTGCACGTTCCCATCATTTTTTTTTCTTTTTAAAAAAAAATCATAAAGTAGAAAAAGAAAATCCAAAAAGATTTTATATGTTTTCATCATTTAAAAAAAAAGAGATAAAAATGTGTTTTTTTTTCATATCAGTGTTTTTAAATTCTCTCTCGTATCCAATCTTCCCGAACTACGCATACCTGATTCTCGTCTTTCGGGCGGGATACGTAGGTAACCCACATAGGGTTCGGTCTTCCTAGTGTGTCTTAGGTTCTTGGCTTCGCGGGGTCTTAGCCAAATCTTGCATGTTTAGCCACATTTGGCCACATAGGTTGATTTTGCAAAATAAGGTTGTTATCCAATGACTTAGAGCCCTAAGTCTACAACAAGTTGTCCTCTCAGTTTTAAGGTCCATTCCTATTGAATTTTCATGTCTAACCGCTTTTGGCCAAATCGACTATTTTTTTTCAAATGGGTCATTTTTGCAAATTAATTTTGAGCCATGATAATTGGGAGTCTGAAGTCATATAAGTCTTAGTGAGCTATTTTTATGCTTTTGAGGTCATCTTTGTTGAGTTTGCACCAATAGCCACCCTTGGCCACGTAGGTCATTTTGCAAAAAATAGCTCAATCATGTCTTGCATATGTCCAATAGGAGGTGTTGTGGCGTCGCATTGCGTCTCGAGTCACTAACTCTATTTTGTCTCATTTTTCTCATACAGGTGGATTTACTTACCAGAGCATGACAGATACCCTAGGACCATTCCAATAAGGACCGTTGCATACACAAGCTGCTTGAAGAAACTTTTTATTTTTGAGTCTATTTTATGTTGTCTTTTAATTTTTAATCCTGTACAGTAGTATCGAGTCTGTCAGTCTAGTTAAGATTGTAGAGTCTTTTGTTATAGTAATTCTTGTCTTGTATTTGAAAAACCAAAAATTAAAAATGAAAAAAAATCCAAAAAGATTCTTGTTTTTTTTAGTTTATTTTATTTATCTTTTTTTTTCTGAACTACGCTTGGTCTGATTCATGTGGAACATGATACGTAGGCAACCTACATAGGGTTCAATCAAATCATTTTCTTAAAGAATTCTAAAAACAAAAATTGAAAAAAAAGAAGAGAAAAAAAAATGAAGTTGTGGGACGCGAGGGGTGAGAAGAAAGAAACTAGTGATAAGTAAAAGAAAGAGAGGACGGAAAATGAGCAAGCCGAGAAGTGCTACAAAAATAAAGAAAAGAGAAGATTGAAATGAGTAAAATAGGAATGATGCCAAGATGACCTTCGTATCCTCGAAGTCATTTTAGAACCGATAATTGTGGCTAGGTGCATTGCATATGATATGATACTATTTGTTGTTGAATGCCCTAACGCTTACGGGATGACTTCATTTTGTTCCTCTGTGTTATTTTCGTATAGAAGAAGGTTGTTGGTTTGTGGTTCCTAAATTGGTAACTCTTCCCTGCAACATAAGGTCTGAAAGGCAATGGCAGATGTCAACAGAAATGAGTTGGTTGATACTGATGTCCAAAAGCAATTGGTTGAGCAAGACACTAGGTTGGTTGAAGAAGTTAGGATATTATGACAACACATTGCAGACATGTACCAGGCTTGGATGGTTGGGAAGGCACCACCCCCGCCGCCGCCTAGCTTTCTAGATGCTACCCTTACCCAAGCTCCGGTCATTGTGTCGACTGATCCACCATATTCTCCAGATTTTTCCGCTTATCATAGCTTTCCTAACCTCCCCAGTAGCTCAATCATTCGCTCTCCAACTACCTTTCCCAAAAATAGCCCTCCTGATGTTGTTAAGCCCTGCCAACGACAAGATCCAGTGGGCGTTCCTGCTAAACACTTTCAGCCTTAACATCGATAACATGAATTGTCACGACCCAATTCTCCCTCCGACTGGGTCTCGTGACGGCACCTAGTCTAGACGACTAGGTAATCCTATACCTTAAGCGAAATTTAGATAAAACAGTTAAAATAACAGTAAGTGAAATAAATCATAATAAAGTCGACGCCGCTCGGCATAAACAGTTATTTTACCTAGAACCCGGAATATCACAATACATCACAAGCTACTCTACTGCTCAATATGTACAACTGGATAGAAATGACCGTATAGTTTCATCTACAAGTACTACAACTTCAAGATAGGAAGGGGACTCGGAGATCTGCGGACGCTGCAAGTTATACCTCGAGTCTCCTGATACCGCTGCTGCTGGCTAGCTGAGATACCGCATACTGGGACCTGGATCTGCACATGGGGAAAACATGCGCAGAAGGGCGTGAGTACTCCACATTC
>MDKH01100578.1:0-22559 GCA_005239495.1 Nicotiana undulata
AACATACATACTAATTACAATATTCACGATACAGAATCATGATTACGATTAAATCCAACAACTACCCAAAAAATATATATATATATATATATATATATATATATATATATATATACATACATAACTCACATAAGTGTCTACGGAGCCTCTAAGAGTATGAAGAAATGAACATAGACCTGCTGGAGACAAGGCCCCGACTATACCTCAAAAAGGGACAACATGTACAAAAGAGAACAACATGTAACTACACACGGCCCCGGGAGGAAATGGGGCTCACCATAACTGCTGAAGGGAGGAGGAGAAAGCACCACTATCGTCGATCGGTGCTACCTGTTATAGAACCACCTACATCCATTTAAAAGATGTAGCTCCCCCGGCAAAAGGGACGTTAGTACCATTGAATAGTACTAGTATGTATGAACAAACTTACTCTAGACAGGATAAACATCAACATGCAATGATACAAATAGAGACATCATATAACAATTCACCGAAGTAGGGAAAAACACGAATAAGAGTCACCATGTTTCTTATCCCGTTTTGACATCTTTTGGTCAATAACCTTTTAAGTTAAAGTGTTATTATTATTATTATTATTACTGAACCACCATGTCGTTGTCACACGGAGTCCGATCTCGGCCCGACCGGCTAAGCCATCCTAGGTGAGGCACCAACAAAATCATAACTCATATCATCACCGTGGCATTTTCACACGGAGTCCGGTCTCTCACCGGCGGGGTCATCTCAACTGAAACAATGAGGCAATAATCAATATCATATCTCAATCCGAATGTCTCCATGTGTACGAAATGGAGTCAAATCCCGGCTCGATCGTCTAGGCCATCTCACCCTAGGACATCACCCATCATTTCTTTGATCTTTTAGTTCACTTTTATCATTTTCTATCTTTTAATTCACATCTCATATCATTTCACTATTGTGGTTCATATTTCATATCATTTCCTTTGCTTCATATTTCATATCATTTCAATCCTTTGGTTCATATTTCATATCATTTCGATCTTTTGACATCTACCACAACCATCACATAAGAGGATTTGCACACGTAGTAAAAGAAGGAGCATAATGATCATAAGTCATACCCTTAAATAGCATAATGATATGGGAGTAACATAGAACGACATAGAAGCAAGAATTTTCCAACTTGACACATAAGGGACATAACTTCCATAGAGCATCAAACAAGAGAATCATACCAAGAAAGTGAACACCAATAGGTTTATCCTATGAAGTACCTCGATTTGGGAAATTTCCTTAGATTTCTACCACAATTCACCGGACCTTCTAGCACCTTCAATCTAGTTCACAATGTGGCATAATTGAACATAGAATTAGGAATAATGATCATGACTTGAACTCACCTGAGCATTCTATCAAACACTAGGTGTTCCTCTAGATTAAATGGCCTCTTTTTAGTGAAAGATTACCCTAACCCCTTTCTCTTCACTAGATTATGACTAGTTGGTTACATGCATGCAAGATCCCAACCCCCTTCTTCATGAACTCACCTAACCATGTTTCATCTTAACAAAAATCTGGAAATTAAGGTTGATGGGGTAGAAGCTTACCTCTTGTAGTGAAGAAATGGTGTCCTACTCGATCAATTCAAGCCTGAGCAGTGATAGAGGACCAAGTTTGATGAAGTTGGGACTCTCTCTCACTAGAACCCACTCTCTCCTCTCTCTATTGTATTAGAATATAGTTAAAAATAAGAGGGATGGGTGTTATATTAGGCTGGGGGTCGGATTTTAAAAATCAGAAATTAGAAGCCCCGATGCAGGTTTGCGATCGCATTCCGGTTATGCGGTCCGCAAACCCGCCGCATTATTGGCCTTCAACTGGGCCAAAAGAAAAAGGAATCTGCCCGGGTATGCGGCAACTTTGCGGTCCGCGTACCTGTTATGCGATCGCATAGTGCGTCGCATAACGCCCTCGGCAAAACTCAGGTGTAAAAAGCGACAACTATGCAGCCCGCATACATGATATGCGATTGCATTTTGGGCCGCATAGATGTCCTCAAAATGGACAGCAATCTGTCCAACTATGCCACCACTATGCGGTCCGCATACTTGATATGCGATCGCATAGTGGACCGCAGATTCGCACAAACTTGAAAATTCTATCATCTAAGTTCTGGGGTACTTTTCACTCCAAAAAGGTCTGATTAAAGAATTTCTATAGTTATATCAACATGGGGATCTATCCGGGCATCGTTTCTAGTTAAGAATTCTACGGGTCTTTACAAATAAGACTATTGTTGTTTCCCTTCTCAGTGACAGGAGTAGCCCAGACTTGGCTAAACTCGCTCCCCATCAATTCCATTACTACATGGGAGGAGTTAGTTAAGCAGTTTGTGAACAAATTCCATCCACCGAACAAGACAACGTAACAAATTGATGAGATCTTGAGCTTCCGACAGAAGCCTATAAAGACACTGCAAGAAACATGGGAATGGTTTAAAGGGATGCTGGTTATCTGTCCACACCACGATATTCCAGAACAGATGTTGGGACAACAAATTTATATGGTTCTGGCCAATGGTGTGAAAGCTAATGTTGATGCTTCAGCTGGTGGAGCATTCCTCAGAAAACACATGGAGAGAATGCCAGACCTTACTTGATAAAATAGCACAGAATTCAGGGTGGACAACCAGGGGTGCACCTATTACCCCATTGGTTCACTCAGTGCCATTAGATCCATCCAACACTATTGCTGAAAATATGGCAACTTTGATGACACAGATGAGCATACTTACGAAGAAGGTAGAGGAGTCGGGGAAAAAGCAGCAAGTACATATTGTGGATACTACCAATGGGGGCTTATGCACATCTTGCATTAGTCAACCACTTGGTAATCAGTGGAATGCTGAATGTGATCATCCTCATTACCCGAAAAATATGAATTATGTGTCAAATTATGGAGGCAGCGATAGGGTGGATAGAATTGAGGTCAGCAAGCTCAACTTACAGCCTACCTCATCAGCAACATAACAGTGGAAACATGGGTTCCATGAGACCTCATGGTAATGTGGCGCCTTACCAAAGGCCACAAGGGTTTAATAATCAAAATCAGCAGCAGGCGTATCACCCCCCTCAGCAATAACATGGGGGGAGACAAGAAGATGGGTTTTCTAGACTTGAAGTAATGATGCAACAGGTTATTGGTCCAGCTGCCAAAATCAATGAGAGAGTAGATGCACACGAATTATCTATTAAAAATATTGAAGTGCAGATGGGCCAGATCTCATTGTCTTTAAATAATCGTCCTCTTAGGACATTTCCTGCAGACACTCAGGTAAATCCTAAGGACCAGGGCCTAAAGCAGCTAATGGCAATGAGTCTCCGCAATGGAAGGGACTTAGACTTGGAGAATGAGAGAGCTCGTGAAAGCAGACAACCCGAGACACTGGTACCAGTGCCGATTGAACTTGATGATTCAACAAACCTGACCAAGGTGATAATGCAGCCTGCTGAAGGAGAACCCAGTGCGCAGAGTGAGGTGAAAAAAAAAGTGGAGATAGCCCAGGAGCCGGTAGTTGAGGTGGTGGCTGAGAAAGAAAAATCCAAAATCACTGGGAAAAATAGACTGCTAGCACCATTCCCACAGAGGCTGGCCAAGTACCAGAGAGATGAACAGTACAAAAAGTTCTTGAATATGCTGAAACAGATACAGGTAAACATTCCTTTAATTGATGCTCTGAAGGAGATGCCTGGCTATGCGAAGATGATGAAGGACTTGATGTCCCAAAAATTCGATTTCCAAGACTTGGCAACTGTGACTCTTACTCAGACTTGCAGTGTTGTAGTGACAAGACCAATTGCATAGAAGCTGTCTGATCTAGGGAGTTTTACAATTCCCTGCACCATTGGAAATTTTGATTTTGCCAAAGCACTGTGTGATTTGGGGGCCAATATTAATCCCATGCCCTTGGCCATTTACAAGAGACTGGAGATTGGTAGAGCCAGACCAACTTCTATGTTATTGCAGCTGGCTGACAGGACGGTAAAGAGACCGTCAGGCCTTCTGGATGATGTATTGGTGCAAGTGGGTTAAGTTTGTGTTCCCTGCTGATTTTGTGATACTAGATTGTAGAGTGGATGAGGAGATTCCCATAATTTTGGGAAGGCCATTATTGTCCACAGGAAGAGCCCTCATTGATTGTGAAACTGGGGAGCTCAAGATGAGGCTAAACGATGAATAAATCACATTCAATGTGCAAACATTCATGAGGCGACCGAGTGAATTCGCCAATTGTTCTCTCATTGATGCCGGGGATGTGATAGTGGAGGAAGATGATTCGTCCTTAACTATTGAGGACCCCCTTGCTGCATGTTTGATGAATTTGGGTGAGGTAAATGGGGAAGAATTGGCAGAATGGGTGTTAGCACTTGAAGGAAAAGGGGTCTGGCCGAGGGAACTCGAGTTTGAGCCATTACACTTAGAGAAGAAAGAGAGCCTGCCATCCAAACCATCTGTTGAAGAGCCCCCCAAGCTGGAGTTGAAACCACTGCCAGCCCATCTCAGGTACGCATTTCTTGGATCTAACTCTACTCTATCTGTTATTATCTCATCAAGTTTGTTAGATGTGTAGGCAAATCAGCTTTTACAGTACTCACTGAGTGCAAGACTGCCATTGGGTGGACCATGGTAGACATCAAAGGGATCAGCCCAGCATACTGTATGCACAAAATTCTCCTGGAAGATGGATACAAACCTTCCAGGGAACACCAAAGGTGGCTGAACCCAAACATGAAGGGAGTGGTGAAGAAAGAAATTATCAAGTGGTTAGATGCGGGAATCATTTTCCCCATCTTTGACAGCAACTGGGTTAGCCTAGTGCAATGTGTTCCAGAAAAGGGTTGCATGACGGTTGTGAAGAATGACAATAATGAGCTAATATCGACAAGAACCGTCATTGGCTGGAGAATTTGCATGGATTATAGAAAGCTAAATCTTGCCACCCGGAATGATCACTTCCTACTTCCCTTCATCGATCAAATGCTCGACAGGCTGGTAGGGAGGTCTCACTTTTGTTTCCTGGATGGGTACTCGGGGTACAACCAAATTTCCATTGCTCTAGAAGACAGGGAAAATACCTCCTTCACATGTCACTATGGGATATTTTCCTTCAGAAGGATGCCATTCGGCCTATGCAATGCACCTGCCACATTTCAAAGGTGCATGATGGCCATATTCACTGACATGGTCGAGGATATCATGGAGGTATTCATGGATGATTTCTCAGTAGTGGGAAATTCATTTGATGAGTGCCTAGCAAATCTGACTCGTATGCTAAAGAGGTGCATTGAGACGAATCTTGTGCTTAATTGGGAGAAGTGCCATTTCATTGTACAAGAAGGGATCGTCTTGGGGAACTTGGTGTCAAGCAAAGGAATTGAGGTGGATCATGCCAAAGTAGATGTGATTGAAAAGCTTCCACCACCCACATCGGTTAAAGTTATACGGAGCTTCCTTGGGCATGCCGGGTTCTACCAGCGATTCATCAAAGATTTCTCCAAAATAGCCAACCCTCTCTTTAAGTTGCTTGAAAAAGATAACCCCTTTGTGTTTTCTAATGATTGCAGGGTGGCTTTTGAGGATCTGAAAAAGTGGCTAGTCACGGCCCCGATAATTGTTGCCCCCGACTGGGAGCAACCGTTTGAACTCATGTGTGATGTCAGTGACTACGCAGTGGGAGCCATGTTAGGACATCGAAAGGATAAGATAATGCACCCAATATACTACGCAAGTAGGACATTGAGTGGAGCTCAGCTGAACTATACGGTGATCGAAAAAGAGATGTTGGCAGTAGTGTTTGCCTTTGACAAGTTCAGATCATACTTGATCGGGTCGAAGGTGATTATGTACACTGATCATGAAGCCATCAGGTATTTGATTGAGAAGAAAGAATCCAAGTCACGCCTAATTCGTTGGGTGCTGCTGCTACAAGAATTCGATCTAGAGATTCGTGACCGCAAGGGCACAGAGAACCAAGTCGCGGGCCATCTGTCGCGACTTGAAGGTGCTTAAAATGCAGTGGAAGCAGATGATATTCTGGAGACCTTTCCAGACGAGCAGCTACTCACTACGAGCATGGAAGATGTGCCATGGTATGCAGACATTGCAAACTACCTGGCAAGTGGTATTGAACCTTATGAACTCTCATCTGTCCAAAAGAAAAGGTTTTATCGTGATTGCCGCAATTATTATTGGGATGAACCTCACTTGTTTAGAATTTGTATTGATAATATGATATGGAGGTGCGTCCTCAAGATAGAGAAGTTTTATGTTTTGCAGGCTTGTCATGCATCAGCGTATGGAGGGCATTTTGGAGGAGTTCGAGTAGCAGCTAAGGTGCTAGAGGCCGGATTCTACTGGCCAACTTTGTTCAAATATTCTCACCAATGGGTGAAGGGCTATAATAAATGTCAAAGGACCGGAAACATATCTCGTCGTCATGAGATGCCCATGAACCCGATACAAGAAGTGGAGGTGTTTGATATTTGGGGGATTGACTTCATGGGTCCCTTTGTCAGATCCTATGGCAATAAGTACATACTTGTTGCTGTAGACTATGTGTCCAAATGGGTGGAAAATGCATCACTCCCTACCAATGATGCAAGAGTGGTGGCGGGGTTCTTGAAGAAAAACATATTCACCCGTTTTGGGATCCCAAGGGCCATTATCAGTGACAGAGGCACTCACTTTTGCAATCGAGTCTTCGAGAAGCTGCTAGCTAAGTATGATGTGTGCCACAAGGTGGAAACCCCTTATCACCCTCAGACGAGCGGGCAGGTTGAGATATCAAATCGAGAAATCAAGAGTGTGCTAACAAAAATGGTGAATGCCACAAGAACTGATTGGGCGAAAAAGCTTGATGATGCACTCTGGGCCTATAGAACTGCATTCAAAATGCCAATTGGTATGTCGTCGTACAAGTTGGTGTTTAGAAAGACCTGTCACCTGTCGGTAGAGTTGGAACATCGAGCTTGGTGGGCACTGAAACAGTTGAACATGGATCTTGATGCTGTGGGCGTAAGTCGGGTCACTGAGCTGCATGAGTTGGAAGAATTCAGGTATCAAGCATTTGAAAGCACGAGGCTGTATAAAGAAAGAATGAAGAGGTTACACGACAAAAACATTATGGACCGCAACTTCAAACCCGGAGATAAGGTATTGCTCTATAATTCAAGATTGAGATTATTTACGGGTAAGCTCAAGTCCCAATGGTCTGGACCATTTCGAGTGGTCAAAGTGTTTCCCTCTGGTGCTGTAGAGATTGCTACTAAAGATGGGTCCAACGCCTTCAAGGTTTATGGACAGAGATTAAAACCGTATGTGGGGATGGATGAGACCAAGGAGTTGTCTGTGTTGCATCTTTTTGAACCTCAGAGATCGAGCGAGCCTTAAATGCGCTCATTTTGCGTTGTGCCGCAATGTTAAATCAGGCACTTCATGGGAGGCAACCCATTGATTTATTGTAATTGTCGTGCCATGACATTAACTAAGGCGTTGGTTGGGAGGCGACCTAATATATAGTGTTTTTAGTGTAAGTACTAACATATGCAGGTGTGCGTGGGAAGGGGTGAACACATGCCACCCAAGAAATAAGAACGAAAAGAACAAAGTGTGCTGAAGCCTGGACTAGTGCGACTGCGCTATGCTCGGGCTAGTGGTCACGCTAATTGACTTTCGTTCTGCCTCCCTTCCTCGCAACTAGTGCGACCGTGCTAGTGCTCGCGCTAGTCGACTTTCGTTCTGCCTCGTGACCCCTGAACTAGCGCGCTCGCGCTAGTTTCATCTCGACGCCAGGTAAGTTTTCGCTAATTTTTTATTTTTTATTAATTTTCTTTTTATTTTTACCCTAACCACACAAATTAACCTAAACCCCCTCCCCCCCTTACCCCCACGACCGCCCACCTCCTACCCACGACCCCACATCTCCCTCTCACGGTAGAACTCCCCCTCCCCATAAACCCTCTTTCTTCTTCTACTCTTCCTCTCCTTCTCCTTACCCAAACAAAAACAAATCTCTGCACTTCTTCTTCTTTCTCCTCAAAATCCAAGCACTCCCAAGACCAAGTTTTGCTCAACCCATCTCCCTATCTCCCTCTCTCTCAACTCTACAGGTATGTATCTTCTACACTAATTTTCTTTTAATTTTGTAGTTTTTCCTTTTCCTTTGTAAAAACAAATTGTAGCTTTTTTTCTTTTCTTTTTTGTTTAGTAGAGACACAAGCTAATGGTAGATGTGTACTGGTGGGTGATGATATGTGAAGTGTGGTATGTTCTAATTGTGTTAATTGAAGTTTGGGTTATTGTGGTGGTTCTTGGCATCCAAAATTGAGTACTTGGGGACTACAGTGAACAATGTCCACCACATGTTTGTGAAAATGCCCCATTGAAGAGAATTAATGTGACCAACGGGCACCCGGTACCTTACTCAACCTAGTACCAACATAACATATCTTTATTATCATACTATCATGGGTAAATGGGTCAAAAGGGCCGTCATGAGATAACAAGAATAAAATATAAGTGCATACTAGACATAGGCTGACCCAACATTATATAGAAAGTTATACATGTGACATACGGATCTATAAGGCTTACATGATCATTTGTAAACTCATAACATGGGCCGACTAGGCCATACAAGTATCCATATACCTGACATCTGTCTTCAAGAATCTAAGACTACATAAATGTCATATAGGTCGGGACAAGGCCCCGCCATACTAGTCAATACATGTCCCAATCATACTGACCAAATAGGCAACTCCGGAACATGTGGAGTGCAGCAACATTTTCCGCTGAGCTGATATCCTACTAGGAGGGCTATTAACCTGCCTATCGGGACATGCGGGCATGAAACGCAGCGTCCCCAGGCAAAAGGGGCGTCAGTACGAATAAAGTACTGAGTATGTAAGGCAGAAAAGCACAAATAAGAACAGTAATGTAAAGAGAGATATATGAGATACAACCTGTAGCACTTGAGTGCCCCTAAGAGATAGTGACATGAAATGTGTGATACATATATACAACATCTGCCTCTGTGTGCATCATCATCATCATATCATACCCGGCCTCAAAGAGGACTCGGTAAAAACATATTCGGCCATCATAAGGCTCGGTAGAATCGTACCCGGACACGTGGAGCTCGATAAACCCAACAGATCAGTGGTTGCACAATAGGTTCCATACCCGGCCGACTATAGCGCGACTCGGTAGAGTAAAATAGATACTATATATAATACATGCTGGACTCATGGAATCATTCTCTTAACCTTTAAGAGTGACGTAAGGTAGTTGCAATCTCGATTAACATTATGGACATCATACCATCAATATGAATTTCACTAGGACTCAAGGATCATACATACTTTCTTAGAATAACATTGTAAGGAAAGAACAACATGGACCAACTTAGTTGCTAGGAGTAGATTCATTATGAAATAGTGTATCATTTACGCTCGTTTCACTTTAGATCATGCCAAAAGAATGAAGTAAGAGCCTTAACATACCTTTGCAATCTTCTCTTCAATCGTCAACTAAGCTCAATATGATCTTCTTATATCTACAATGAGTAACCCGACTTCGTCGTCATCATATAAGCATTGTAACTCTTATATTTCAAAACCAATATTCTACAAGAAAATGGTCAGCACCTACTACGTTTTAAATACATCCCATATGATACTAAAGTCACTAAACAGCCCAAACAACAACAAAATAATTCACAATAAGCTCTCTGATTAGTTCAACAATCATTTTGAGCGGCAAGCTCGATTGGAAACCATATAACCCATATCACAACTTATAGACACTTCTTACATTAACTTAACAACATCATTAATATTATAATGAAGTAATTCATCAATGATTCCATCCTTATACCATATATTTATAACAAAGGAAACAATCCACAACTCCAACTTTCTTCAAGTAGTAACTTTATTCACTAGTTCATGTCTAGTCCAACCATTTAACAACATCAATATAACCTTAAGCACCTGCAAGAACACAATACACATACCTCCTACAGTAGCTTCAAGTTGAAATCCAAATTATATTTAGCTTACAACAGCCTTCAATGACAATACAACACCATAGAAGTGACTTAAGCTAATCCAAGTATTATCTTGTAGTTTATTATCCTAACAACTTAACCAACATACAAGCAAGATTAAGAACAATTAGTAGGTTGTTATACCCACCTTAGACAATATCAACAACTTGAAATTTCGGCCAAACACAACTCACAATTATCCTCAATGACACCACAACACTATAGGTGTTGTATTCTCTTCTTAAATCAACTTTTGGTGTTCAATTTGGAGTGTAAACACTTGTAGTTCACCTTGAAAATCTAGTATGTATGAAGGAGGGACTGATGATTACCTTAATCATAAAGAACCAGACGAGACCTGAGGTTACTTCACTTTGAAGAACCCTCCAAAATAGCCACAAGATGAAGAACTATGACCTAGCAAGCACCACTGGGTTTCTAGCGTTGGATTCATGTTTTTATCTTAGGTTTTCACCCTAGAATCATGGAGGAACCATTGGAGAGAATTTAGGAGGGTTTAGGAACTGATTTTGATGATAAAGATGAGTAAAAATGATTTAGAATTGACTTAAATACAAGCTGGAGTTTACACTGACTTTGCAGGTCCCATGGGAGCTGCTTTGCACAGTCTCGGGAAATCGCGAATATCTCTCTACCCCGATGTCATATTGACGAAAGGTTAAATGAGTTAGAACCTCGACTCGTATATATTCAATTTGGTAGGTAGATCATCCCCTAATTTAAAGTATATTGGGAGAAAATCTCAGCTACATTCGACCTAAGTTTCAACAAACTTATGAATGTAACGTGTGAAGAACTTTGCCAACTTTTGTTCCACAACTTGCTTGACTTCAAAACGTAGCACACGACTATCATACGACAACATTAACTCATATAATAAACTCCTTATAATGTAATGAACCTTAGTCTCACCCCAAAGTACATGTTATAACATTCCAAACTCGTCGACTTTCGACGAAACTTATTTTCTTCAATTGGTTTAGCTTCTAAGCTTTCCAACCCTCTTGGTACTCATTAGTCATGATCTTAAATATTTGTAACCTCCAACGTAACATGATTAACTTACTTTGTATGCTTCCAAATATAATCTTATTTCTGAGCTTACATCAATTGACTTATAACGTACTCTCACGTACGAAAACATGGGGTGTAAAACTAACATTTCGAACAAGTTCGAAATATTATGGGAAAATAAGTCCAAGACACATACCCAAAGGCTACGGCCACATTAAGGGCTACGACCATATTAAAGGCTACAATTAAAATAACGCGGCCCAGAGACGTCCGACTTCTGCTATGAACAAAAGGCCTTCAAATACTTTGAAAAAATGGTTAAATAAGGCTACCCTTGGCAAAGCAAATAAAAAGGGCTTTGATAAAATAAGCCCTCGAATAATTAAAAAGCTTTGATAATATCAATCTTCAAAAAAACCTCAAGGGGTATCAAATTACCTTAACACAAAAAGGTTGAGACACAAAAAAGAAAAATGAGGTTCCGATCATCGGACCCTCGAGAAACACAAATGGGTATAAAAAAATATGCTAAGGCATAAAGAAATTTACACAAAGTCTTTTAGCCAAAAAGGGAAAATAATAGCCATATTTAGAGGCCGAATCAGCCCAATCTAAAGAGCGTAAAGACCAATACAATTAGAGTTCGATACTTCGTTCTCACTCGATTCGGACCCAAGGGTTTCGCTATTCCGAGCTCAAACAAAGCTTGAATATTCACCAAAAAACCCTAAAGGGTTTATTGCTGTATGCTCGAAAAACTTACCAATCATATGATAAAAACCTAAGGGTTTACTTTATCCTAAGTTCAAGACTCATTCGAACTTTGTTATAACGATAACACATCTATAAGTTTAATCAAGCCACCCCCGAGATAAAATCTTGGATAAATTTCCAAGCTCGGGGACATACCCTCGTATAAATGAAAAACTTAAGGGTTTTCTTTGGCTACGAACTAGAGTTAGTAAGATTATGACAATGAGAATTTTCAACATTTTCAACAAATACAGAAAGCATATCTAAACTTGGAAACATACGAAGGCATTCAAAGAAACATTTTCTATTAGTTATATCGGATAGTTTGTACAAAAGGCCAATCAAGGACTTACACAAAAAATATGCAACAAAAAAGGAAAAATCCTAAAATCCTAGTCCACCCCGGGAGCCACGTCCTCGGGAGCCGCTTCATCATCAGCCTCGTCCCCATCCTATCCATTCTCGGATCCACTAGCGGAATCCTCTTCATCAGAAAGCAAGGTCACGGCCTCAACCTCCAAAACTGTGGCATTTTCGATCTTAGCTGAGAGGTCGAAGCCACGAGCATGCACTTCCTAGAGAGTATCTCTCCGGGACTGTCGCCTAGCATGGTCGACGACACATGACAACTTGACTTCAGCTATGATCGAGATCTCTTGTGCCCGAATGTTGGCAGCCTCGGCATCAGCTCGGTAAGAGGCCACAAGCGCCTCTGCCTCGGAATGATCCTTTGAAAGTTCGGCAACCAACTTAGCCTCAAGCTCTTAAATCTTTCGATCTCGGTCTAAGATTTCCTCCCTCACACTTTTGAGCTGGCTCTCGACTGAAGTGAGTTGGGCCCGAAGCGCGTCCTTCTCCGAGGAAAGACGCTCTATATGTTGTCTCCGTCCCAGAGATTCGGCCTCCTTCCTTTTGTCCTCCTCTCGAAGCTGGTCCACCATCTCGCTCTTCTACTGAATTTGCAAAACCAAAGGATCAGTTGCCAAAATCGAGTTAACACATAATGAGCTCTCAAGAAATTACGTTACCCGTTCAATAAGTTTGGTCTGAACTCGATGAGCTCTTGTAAGTTCAGCTCAAAGGGTCATGATCTTCTCTTCCTTTTGGACGTAGAGGAGTTTGAGGCCATCCCTCTCCTCTACGAGCTTCTTGAGCTCGGCTACACAGCGGGATAGCTCGACCCTGGATTTTGAAGATGCTACTCAGTGAAGCACCATGTCCTATACCCAACGAAAAGAGTCAGGATTGAAGAAATATGGACTAAACGCAAGTGTAAATGCGAAGAAATTGAACTTACTTGCTTCAGAAACCGCTGGGCCTCGTCTACTACGAATGATGCGTCTGGTTCGGGACCATCGTCGACTCCCATGAAGCAGTCCTGAAATATGTCGTTCCCTTCATGGGCCTATCCCACGTCGGGAGTAACCATGGACCGAGCATCTTGAAACTGCCCCTCAGAGAATGAAGGTCCAAGCGGCGAGTAACCAATATTGATTATCCCAAGTGAATCACTTGGGACATTGTCTTCTCTTTGAAGGTCTCGGGGCTAGACCCTTCGGGCACACCCACCGACTGATTATCATGGTGGCGGGCATCCTCACCGCTGATTTCTCAGGGACTTTGCTCAGACCCTCTTCCGAAATGTCCTCGGTCAGAGATGGGGTCGCCTCGAGCTCCACCGGCTCAACACTCCTGGAAGCCTCAGTACTTCCCCTCTTCTGGGTCACAATCAGGCAACCATCATCTTCTCCCTCTTAATCTTCCTCTCGTAGTCATTGAACTACGTCAACATGAGGAGCAGAAGGCTCGGCTTTTGATTTTCGAGATTTTTTCTTCTTTGGCTTGGGGGTATCGGAAGGAGAAGCTCTTCTCCTCTTCCTCTCCTTGTTTGGCTTCGATGCCTCCTCTTCCCCAGGCGAAGGTGGCCTCATGGCCACATTTTCACCGAGACCTACATATAAAGAGACAAAGTTAGTAAGAGTTATATTACGAGAAAAAACTTGATATACAAGCGAAAAGAACTCACCATGGTTTTTAGCCTCCCATCGGCCTTTGGCCAAATCATGCCAGCAACGTTCAGCATGAGAAGAGGTGGAGACCAGCTGTCAAACCCAGCCTTCGAGGTCCGGGATTGCACCGGGGAACGAAGGGGAATCTGCACCATGAAAAGAGAACCTGAGTCAGGAAAGGAATAAATGAAGTAAAGCAGTAAAGTACCAGTGTCGAAGTTGCACTTACGTTTCATGTTCCATTCCTCAGGGAATGGCATTTTCTCGACTGGAATTGGATCGGAGGTTTTGATTCGGACAAATCAACCCATCCATCCTTGGTTTTTGTCTTCATCAATACTTGAGAACATAGTCTTCGTGGCCCGACGTTGTAGCTTTATCAACCCACCTCGATAAAGGCGAAGGCTGTATAGCCTTATCAGATGGTCGAGAGTGAAGGTCATTCCCTCGACCTTGCTAAAATATAACCCGATCAAGTTGACAATGGGCCAAAATGAGCGATAGATCTGGCCGAGGGTTACTCGATACTGGCGGCAGAAGTCGAGTATGATTGGATCTACGTGACCTAGAGTGAAAGGATAAGTATACTCACTAAAGTACCCTTTCACGTAGGTGGTGATGTCCTCCTTAGGGCAAGGAACCACCACTTCCTTATTTTTCCAATTGCAGTCCTTTTTCACCCTCTCGAGATTGCTTTCCAATATCGAGCAGATGTATCGGGACATAGGCTCACAGCGACCCGGAATTGAGGAGGGTATTTCGACTTTGAAGTTGGAAGTTAGTTTGATTGGCCCCGTGATATATTCCTCGATACGAGGCTCCGCCGACGTTTTGTCACCGGCCGGGCGGGAGGAAGAAGACGAAGCCTTTTCTTTTTGCGGCACAGTTTTGGAGGTTTTTCCCATTTGTATATGCGAAGAAAGTAGAAGAAAAGTGTAAAATTGGTGGATCCGGTAAGAACAACGACGGCGTAACTGGCGGCGATAAAAGGGATATAAGAAGGATTAGAAAGTTGGGAGTTTTTAATCAAAGAAAAGTAAAGTTTGAATCAACAAAGGAGGTGGTATTTATAGGCTTGTGGCGACGGTTCGGTGGCACTAGTGGCCGACCAACGACTGACATGCATTGATGATTTGGGGAACAGAACCGAGGGGACGTTTCAGTCACATCCACCGCTTACGTCATGAAGACGACATCATGATCAAGATGCGAGGGAATCGAGGTTCAAGTCATTTCTTATCATTTAATTCTAAGAAACGCGATATTATTTGTATATGGCTCATGTCCGATTTTATGGGCTCGAAGGTCCGCCCCGAGATTAAGCTCATATTGAAGCAAGCTCGAGATCGGGTATGACCGACATCGAGTAACGGAACGGCGAGATATCAGCGATCGACCACAGATCTCGGCGGGAATCTCGGGAGTGACGGAACCACCAACGATTATTAACATCAATCATTAATTTTATTTTCGAAATTAGAGTTATACCTTATTTAGGATTCCTCTACTATATAAAGAGGAACCCTGTTCATTTGTAACGATCATATACACTTACTAAGAAATAACAATACGCTGCTCTTTTACCTGCTTACATTTTACTACTGTTCTTATTGTTGTTAACGCTTGATCTCGAGCTTGCTCCGAAAGGTCGATTACTAGCAACAACATTGGTTTGATTTATCTTAACCGTTTAATTCATTTATTTATCTCGTCATTTATCAATTGGCATTGAATCAGATCACGTATCCTTATAACCACATTACAAGTTTAATTGTTACTCGTATTTCGAGGTAAACACACACACACATATATATATATATATATATATATATATATATATATATATATATATATATCGTTTGACCTTCATGCGCAATTACAAGTCTTATGTAATAATTTAGTGTTCATTAACGAACACGTTCAAATTAAACAATGTAGCACCTTGTGATCAACCCTATTGAAAACAAAGAGTATAATACACAAACCTCAAGTTTGGAGGATATAATTTACAACCAACCACGTTTACGTGCTTCTTTTTAGGACATAATATAATAAGTAAACTGTCCGTATAAATATTTTACACTATCAGTATAGTTTCCATGAAATATCACGTTTACCACTTTTTACCAAGAAACCAATTAAATGCTTATCTTATATCTTTTTTTCCTATAATTACTTTACTAAGAAAACCATTCATGGTTCTCCTTAATAAGCTCCCATTAATCTGTCTATGGTTCATGACTTCCCTTTTTCCTTTTCTTCCTCTTTACCCGTCAACATGAATGGTTTAACGTTCCTATCCCTCCATTCTCCCTCATGTTCGCTGTCTATTCATTTCTTCGTAACCTATAAAAGCAACATTTGCACCTCCAGAATCCCTAAGTTGTGCAGTGTTTCTCTTATCACCTAGAGAAAATACTGCAATTCTCAAAGAATAATCAACCTAGATCTCTTTTAAAATCAATACATTTCATAAAAGATCCAAAAAAGAAAATAAAAATAAAAATGGCACGTCAATTGATTGTCCTTGCTCTTCTCTTTGTTGCTTTAGCAGGACTGGTCTCCGCTGCCACGTCACCAGCCAGCTCACCATCATCATCACCATCATCATCCCCGTCATCATCCCCATCTTCATCCCCATCTTCATCCCCTGCGGCTGCACCTAAGAAGAGTGGAAATGCACCCACACAATCACCCAAGTCATCATCCCCTGCATCTTCACCCAAGGCCAGCTCACCATCATCCTCTACTTCTGAATCTCCAGATTCCTCCAGCTCAGCAGAATCACCTGAGGACGAGGATTATGTCTCATCTCCCCCTTCTCCTTCTACTGACTCTACCACCGCTGACTCAGCTCCCACACCAAGTGCCACATCAGCTGATCAGGCACCCACGTCGGACAGCAGTGCCGCCACCTTGAAGGTTTCCTCAATCTTCGCTGTTGCATCTGTTGCTGGATTCTTCTTCTAAGATGTTAAGGGCATACTTCATTTAGTCATCCGAGGGTTCTAATTGGTTGAGTGATTCTTTTATAATACATTTTCAACAAAATATACCTCATATAGATGATGATTTCTGTTTGAATAATTACATACGTGTCATATATTCGTTCTTCTCTTGAAATTACAAGAAACTTTTTGTTTATTTTTCTGTACATGCGTACCCATGCATCTTGCAACTTCAACTGGGTGGTTTCAAGAAAAGAAAGTGGTCATTCATGGTTTCTGAACAGCACCATTCTCTTCTTGAATGGTTTGGTGTCTTTACAGAGCAATTTCAGCTTCAGATCTGTATACTTCTTTGGGTTAAAACCCCAGGTATCTAGGTTATATGACAACCTTAATTAATTCCTGGTTTTTCTTGCATGCAGCGCTCTGCAAATTAAATGACTTGATCAAATATCAAAACTTGAATCCGAAATAGCAAGCGCAAATGTCCCTTTTATGGTTTCAAAAAAGAGGCCCTAGCTAATGATCATTTTGTTCTTTTTACGCTGAAAATGATGATGAAGATGGGAATTCTCAAATATACGAAATAATAACGATGAAGATGGGCATTCCGTTTTGTTAACGTTTTTGGGCATAGTCGTTTATTACTTAATGATTAGATTAAAATATCCATGCTCTTAGGTGTAGATGTTCTTGGAGGAAAAAAAGGACCAAACTATAGTTATTATAGTATTTCGCCGTAAAATACTTAGTTTAGGAGACTTATGGATTTCTCCTTATCAGAAGAGGACCTGCAGCAACCGCGACTTAGGTTACCGGTCATCCGGAATCCTCGTAAGCACATAGGGTAAAATATGTTATGTTAAGTATAATTACATAAGAAGGTGACACATAGAACCAAAAGCAGAGGAAAGCAAAGACCGAAGAAAATGGTTCTATTTGTTACGGGAAAGAATGATACTCATAAAGATGCAATAAATGTGTGTCAGTCGGTAGCATTTAATGGAGAATATTTTACAGCATTTAATACACCGTCAGTTACAAAGAATTTACCATTCATGCTCACCGTTACACATTCTTCAATGACCTTCATAATTGACATTAAAGAAGGGCATGATCTTAGGACCTTGTTCCCTAGGTGCAACTATAAATAGTGAGCTCTATTATCATTGTAAATTATACGAATTTTCCGGCAAACTTATGATATGATCTATTAAGAGCTTTATATAATTTTACCTTCTTACTTTTTTGATTTCGTTACTGTTGTGTCGGGAAGCCTTGCTCCCCGAACTACTGTTTCTGCTATTTCATCTTCATCTCAAGGCTAAATATTGCATATTTCTTCAATTCTTTTATTATTTCAGGATCGAATTAATTCACTTGTCTAGAAACAACGTATAAATTCAATTGTACAATTTTATGGGTAAATAGTTTGGCGCTCACCGTGGGGTCTAGAGAGTCGTGTAATTAAGTTGATGCTTCCAGTAAATTGAAGGAAAGCTTGCTTGAGTTCCAAGCAACGACTTGGGTGGATATTCACAACCGATAAGAGTCCAAGATAAGGATCAAAGATGATCTGATTGGTGTTATACCCCATTTTAAACTGGTTAAAGTAAGGTACAACATATTAGGCAATTTCGAGCATGATTAAAGTTAAAGAGTCGCCACCTAATTAATTTTGGTGAATTAGGACACCTAACATTGATTAAAGTAATTTAAAGTATAACTTTATTAATGGTCTACTTAACCTAAAAGCAATGTTTTAAAAGGCGGGGGCGTGAGGCGAGGCGTTTTACCTTTAGCGAGGCGAGACGTAAGCCCTGTGACATGGGGCGTAAGTCCCACAAATCTTTAAATTTTATTAATTTCAAGAATTTTAAGATAGTATAAAATAAAAATTAAATATAAAACTTACATTAAAATTACAAAATTATAAAAATAATCCATTTAAAATATTTATAAATTATAATGCACTATGAATAATATAAAAAGCATGACATATATCATAATATGCAAATTAGTTGCAATGTTATAACTCAAACATCAAAAGTCATGTATTCGATGCAAAATCTTATATATATATATATATATATATATATATATATATATATATATATCATAAGGAGTAATGAATCTTGAAAGAATTTTGATATTATAATTTAATTTTTTTAAAATACTCCTTTTATGTAGTATGTTTTCTTTTTGAAAGAGAATTTATATAAAAATATAATTCACAATTTAAATGTGATTCCCGAGCATCATTTATTTTTAAGTTTCGACAAGTCAATAAAGTGACATATAATTCACTATACTATACCTTGTAAATAGTTACTAGCTAATAGTGGGCTATTAAATTAACAAGTATTGTATTTCGTAAACGTGCAAAAAACTAATGTTTAGGAAAATAATTATAAAAAAATTAAGGACTATTATATAATAAAGACATAACAAAAGTTAATAAATAAATAAATACTCCTAAATGAAATATTTAATTAGAATTTACTATCATAGCAGTCTTAAAGGATAACATGCAATAATTTTTATTTTAATTATGATATAAAATACTCTCAATTGATGATTAATGATTAAGAAAAAAGTAATTTTGAATAGTCTTTAAGAAAATATGAGGATTTACAAGGTTAGTTACACATAATTGCATAAAGTTCTATTAGGTGAGCCCAGTACGCTGGGCGTTGCGCATGTCCGGGGCGTAAGCCCCGACAGCCGTGGCATAAGTCTCATGGAACTAAGCCCTACATATAAGCCCAGAGGCGTTTTACAGAGACCCAATTCTACCTTTTAAAACAGAGCCTAAAAATTCTAAGTAAGGGTTCAACTAATCTAAAGGGGAAGGTTTTTAAGGCAACCTTTAAGATTCATTTTTAAATGGTTAACTGACCGAACTTAAAAACTAATTAAGGCTAAATATTGAGTGTTGAAAGTCTTTTTAATGGGAAAAGATTCGCCGTCTAAACTCCCAAAAATCATGTTGAGATCTGGACTTGTATTGTTTCCGTTGCAAATATTTTGGACTTTCATTTGAAAACGTCATTTAACTTCATGTGGAAACCCAATAGAAAAAACCCTTTCTGTAAAATCTTAGAAATCAAACATATAAAATAAAGTAAAAGATGAATGGAAACTTGACTGACTTCAACTGAAAGGTCTGGTTTTAGGTCTTTTAAAATGTTGCTTTAACTCTTTCACGATCTAAAAAATTAACAATATCTAAGGCTACACAAGATAATTGAAAACACAAATATACTATACTTAAATTATCACACATGGCAAGTAAATTAACAAATATAAATAACAGATTGATAGTCAAAACACATAAAGTTAGGCAAGGTTAATCAGCAAAATATGGAGGAGAATATCCACTATTTATCTCCCGCAACTCCTTGGTTTCTCTGCTCGGTTGTGTTTCGGGAGAGCGAGTGAAATGGATGAAGAGGAGATGCAACTTCGAGTTCCAACGGCGATGTCGAGTCGCATTGTGTCCTTCATTGTGACTCTTTGGCACTTAATCGATCATGCAAAACAAGAGAAAATAAAAGGAAGATTAGATAGAGGCAATCTGTTTGTTTTAGAAACACAAAAAGTAAAGATCAACTAAACAAAAAAGTCACATAACTTATAAACTAAAACAAATTTTCCAAAAGTCTAACCAAAATGTAAAGAACCTAGCATTCATATACTAACAAAAGTAGATTCTTAATTAGTATCCCACAATTAAAGCCAAACATTTGCAATTCCCTTATTATGTATTTTACTAATATTATAAAGCATACTCCTAACCTTAAAAGAAAATGATGAGTCAGAGACATGAAATAGACAAGTATAACATTCCGATAAACATTTGGAGTGATAAAAATATCAACATCCATGAACACGGTTTCCAAAGTTTGACATGGAAACACATACTAGTGTCTTATATTGAAACATAGTAAGATTTGTTATCTTTTAGTCAAAGTTCATTTTAAACAATATTCTTAAAGTCCTATGAGAATGATTTTTATGTCATAATAGAGCCTACAATATTCCATATTTCTTCACCACACTTAACAACTAGCTAAGATTTCTGCTTAAGATAGATTCCTAACTCACAAAGTGATAGGTAGAGTATACTAGATGCAAGAACAAGATCTGGTGTTGCAACAATGGTGAAGGGAAGCAGAGTAGCGTTTTTAGGGTGTGGAGCAGCAGCTCAGTTGAGTAATGTAGGCAACTGAAAAATCTTGAATTCTCAGAAAATGGTTGCCGCTCGCGTCCTCCCCTCTCCCTACGGTTGTGACCTTTAGGAAGTATTTATAGGTGGAGAGATTTAGAGTTAGGATTTTTCAAACTTTAAAAGGGAAGAAGTCACGGGTGTGGCTTTGATTTCTGAAAATTTAGCCGTTTGAAATTGAATATCTGTCTTGGTGATTTGCTTCAGATTTTTCTTGAAGTAGTGAGATTTGGTCTGAGAAAAAGGGATTCGACACCCTTTTAGACGTAGAAAAGGAAAACGGTATTAGAATACAAAAGAAACCCAAAAGGAAGGACGATATTCGCTTAAAATAGGCATACGCCTTCTAACCATGGTGAAGAAAAAAAGAGGCAATAAGCAAAAAGGTGTATAACAGCGGTTAGGGGTAGATGAGAGAGAACCTAATTGTTTTTGTTTGGGTTCGGTTATCTTGTGGCGTTTGGGAAATGGTTTTGAGCAGTTTGTTGGGAGAATGACAGAGTTGTCCACAAAAATAAAATTATTTATTCTTGTCTATTCATTTATTTTCCTACTCATCAAACTAATTATATTTCCTACCCACAGTATTTTTTGTGGGAAAATTTCTCTTTTTTCTCTTATTCTTTTTTATTTCTATGTTTCTTTTCTTTTTCTTTTTCCTTTTTGTCTTTCTTTTCTCCTTTTTTTTTTCTCGTTTTCTTATTTTTTTTTTCCTTTTCTAATTTCAGTTAACTTCTCTTTTTTTTAATATTTTTTTTTTCTTTATAATCTAATTTCATTTATTATTTTCACTATTTTTTATGTTTATACAATAAGAAAATATAACTAATATAGTAAATATTTGTTCACCTTTTTTTAATATAACTAATATAATATACCTTTTATTTATTTATTTTTATCATTTTTTAAATTCAATTATTAAACGGAAATAATATCAGTGGTCACTTGATCTAATTTACTGAATATCACACTGACTACTACTGAGCATCATAAGTAACTTAATCAGATTCTAAGAATCAACACGTGGTTTTCATGCAAAATTTGATCTCATTCCCTACAAATATCAGTATGCACTCTACCATTAGCAGTAATACAACCAGTTATAGAGCAAGAAAATATAATCTACAACAACCAAAACTCCATATATACTAGTTAGAATAAAAATGATAATAAAATATTGAAAAATACAATAAAAGTATAAGTAGCAAAAAGGACGTCTAGTACCATGTGATACCAATATGGTATATATGTATACCAACAGAGCATATGATTTCTCTAGAATATTGCTACAACTATCTGCGACTATACTATTATACCAAAACATTAAAGGACGCAATAAAAGTATGAGAAAATTACATGCTCGTATTGCAAGCTAAATATTCGCAAAACAACTTGCTCATTTAGAATACTAACAGGGTATATAGTTGTATGGTGTCGTTCCAACAATTGCCTATAACTATAAAAACTATTACATAATAAACATAATGTATGTCCAT
>ML246941.1:296-36882 GCA_005239495.1 Nicotiana undulata
GCTTTTCGCACTCGTTATGGGCATTATGAGTTTTTTGTCATGACGTTCGGGTTAACCAATGCCCCTGTTGCTTTTATGGAGTTGATGAATCGGGTATTCAGGCCTTATTTGGACTCCTTTGTGATCGTGTTTATAGATGATATTTTGATATACTCTCGCAGCCGAGAGGAGCATGAGCAGCACCTTAGAGTCGTCCTCCAGACTCTGAGAGATCGGCAGTTATATGCCAAGTTTTCTAAGTGTGAGTTCTGGTTGAGTTCTGTGGCATTCTTTGGCCACGTGGTATCCGCAGAGGGCATTCAGGTGGATCCGAAGAAAGTTTCAGCAATTAGAGATTGGCCTAGGCCCAATTCAGCCACAGAGATTCGGAGTTTCTTGGACCTAGCAGGCTATTATCGCAGGTTCGTGGAGGGGTTTTCATCTATAGCAGCCCCTATGACCAAGTTGACACAGAAAAGTGTTCAGTTCAGATGGTCGGAGGAGTGTGAAGCGAGCTTTCAGAAGCTCAAGACAGCATTGACCACAGCACCAGTGCTGGTATTGCCCATAGGTTCAGGTTCTTATACCGTGTATTGTGATGCTTCGTGAGTTGGGCTTGGTGCAATGTTGATGCAGGATGGGAAGGTTATAGCCTATGCTTCACGTCAGTTGAAGATTCATGAGAAGAACTATCCAGTCCATGATTTGGAGCTTGCAGCTATTGTTCATGCCTTGAAGATTTGGAGGCACTATTTGTATGGGGTACCGTGTGAGGTATTCACTGATCACAAGAGTTTGCAATACTTGTTTAAGCAAAAGGAGTTGAATATGAGGCAGAGGAGGTGGTTAGAGTTGCTGAAAGATTATGACATTACTAATCTCTATCATCTGGGGAAGGCCAATGTGGTGGCGGATGCCTTGAGCCGGAAGTTAGTTGGCATGGGCAGTTTGGCTTATCTATCAAATGGAGAGCGACCTTTGGCTTTGGATATTCAGGCGTTAGCCAACCGATTTGTTAGATTGGAGGTTTCTAAGGGTGGCAGTGTTTTGGCCCATACCGTCGCTCGTTCTTCATTGCATGATCGTATTCCCGCCAGGTAGTATGAGGATCGACATTTGTGTGCTCTTAGGGATGCAGTTCGGCACGGACGTGCCAAGCAGGTCACAGTTGATGCTGAGGGAGTTTTGAGATTGCAGGATCGTATATGTGTTCCGGATGTTGATGGAATTCATGAGTTAATATTGCAAGAGGCCCATAGTTCCCGATATTCCATTCATCCGGGCGCCGCGAAGATGTACCAGGACTTACGGCAGCATTATTGGTGGCGAAGAATGAAGAAGGGCATTGTGGCATATGTGGCTCGGTGCTTGAATTGTCAGCAAGTTAAATATGAGCACCAGAGACCCGGTCGTTTGATGCAGCAGAAGCAGCTTCCCGAGTGGAAGTGGGAGCGTATCACAATGGATTTTGTAGTTGGACTCCCACGGACTCAGATGATGGTTGATGCAGTGTGGGTTGTGGTAGATAGGCTGACCAAGTCGGCACATTTCATCCCGGTGGCGGTTTCATCTTCAGTAGAGAAGTTGGCTCTGATCTATATGAGAGAGATTGTCAGATTGCACGGGGTGCCCCTATCTATCATATCAGACCGAGGTACGCAGTTTACCTCCCATTTCTGGAGAGTATTTCAGCGAGAGTTGGGCATAAAGATCGAGTTGAGCACAACATTTCATCCCCAGACGGACGGACAGTCCGAGCGTACTATTCAGATTTTGGAGGATATGTTGCGAGCTTGTGTCATTGATTTTGGTGGTTAATGGGATCAGTTCTTGCCCTTAGGAGAGTTTGCCTACAACAACGGTTACCAGTCGAGCATTCAGATGGCTCCGTTATAGTATGGTAGGCGATGTCGGTCTCCAGTCGGATGGTTTGAGCCTGGGGAGGCTAGATTGTTGGGTTTTGAGTTAGTCCAAGATGCCTTGGATAAGGTAAAGGTTATTCAGGATAGGCTTCGTATAGCTCAGTCCAGGCAAAAGAGTTATGCAGATCGTAGGGTTCGAGATTTGGCTTTCATGGTAGGAGACCAGGTGTTCCTTCGAGTGTCGCCTAAGAAGGGCGTGATGAGTTTCGGAAAGAGGGGAAAGTTGAGCCCTAGGTATATTGGTACATTTGAGATAATGGAAAGGGTAGGATAGGTGGCCTACAGACTTGCCTTGCCACCGCATTTATCAGCAGTGCATCCAGTGTTTCACATATCTATGCTCCGTAGGTATATTGCATATCTATCTCATGTTCTTGATTTCAGCGGTATCCAATTTGACAAGGATCTGACTTATGAGGAGGAGCCAGTAGCCATATTAGATAGGCAGGTTCGCCAGTTGAGGTCGAAGAGTTATCCTTCGATCCGTGTTTAGTGGAGGGGTCAGCCTGCCGAGGCAGCTACTTGGGAGTCCGAGTCCGACATGAGGAGTCGTTACCCCCATCTTTTCTCAGACTCAGGTACTTTTCTATGTCCGTTCGAGGACGAACGTTTGTTTTAGAGGTGGAGATTGTGATGACACAAACGGTCATCCTAAGTAATTTTAGCTATATCTGTGTTCCGAGGCTCCGAAAACCTCCGTTGATCTCACCTCGATATCCGTGCGCAGCCCGCGCGTGTAGCCGGGAAGTCTTCGTATTTGAATTAGATGAAAAATAGAATGTTTGATAATTAAATGGATAAAGTTGACTTTGGTCAACATTTTTGGTAAACGGACCCGGACCCGTGATGTGACGGTCCCGGAGGGTCCGTAGGAAAATATGGGACTTGGGCGTATACCCGGAATCGAATTCCGAGGTCCCAAGCCCGAGAAATGAATTTTTAAAGAAATTTGTTTTCTGAAAATAATAAAGGAATTTGAAAATGAATAATTATGGGAAAACCGTGTTACCGGGCCCGTATTACGGTTACGGAGCCCGGGACAGGTTTATTATGTGTTATTTGTCCTATCTGTGAAATTTGGTGTAAAACGGACTTGATTTGATTTGTTTCGGATCCAATGAGGAGAATTGGAGTTAATGAAGTTTTGAGGTTTTGAAAGAATTTGAAATTTGGCTTGAAAGGTGATTTTATGTTCCCGAGGTCCGAATGAAATTCCGAGACCGGGAGTAGTTCCGTTGTGTCATTTATAACTTGTCTGCAAAATTTGAAGTCATTCCGAGTAGTTTAGGCCGGTTCAGCGCATTGAAGTGAATTCTAGAATTTCAATGTTCTTAAGTTTGATTAATTTGGTTTGAGGTTTGAGTTCGACTTCTGTTGTTGTTTTTCATGTTCCGAAAGTTCGAGCGAGTTCGTATCATGAATACAGACTTGCCGGTGCTTTTGGATGGGGTCCCGAGGGGCTCGGTGGTGTTTTAGACCCCCGGGAGCTAAGTTGGAAAACCAGAAAAATCTGCTATCTGGTTTCCTTCTCTGCGATCGCAGAGAAGGATTTTGCTGGGCTAGTGATTGTTCACTGCGATCACAGCCTCCCCTCCGCGATCGCAGAGGTCTGGGTTCCACACCTTCGCGATCGCAGCCCGTTTCTTGCGATCGCATAAAGTCGCGTCTGGGCCGGGTGAGTTTGTTCTTCGCGATCGCAGGACCCCTGTCACGATCGCAGAGGTCTTGCCAGTTGTTCTTCGCGATCGCAGGACCTCTGCCGCGATCGCAGAGGTCTGGCCAATTGGTCTTCGCGATCGCATGCCCATTGTCGCAATCGCAGATAAGGAATCCCTGGGCAGTTTTATAAAATACGGGACTTAGCATTTTTCCTCCATTTTCATCTTCCTCTTCAAGTTTTTAGAGAGCTCCTCAAGGGACCTTCCACTACTGTTATTGAGGTAAGTAAATTCTATAGTTTTACTAGTTTCAAACACTTATTCCTAGTTAAATTCACTACTAAATCATCTAAAAATCATAGAATTAGGTAGTAATTTTAGGGTTCTTGAGGATTTTGGGATTTTCCATGTTAGGCCATGATTTCTTGTATAAATTACATAACTTCGATCCTTAGACTCCGGGTAATTGATTCCTTCATGAATTTTGGAAAATCTGAACGTGTGGGCCCGGGATCGAATATTAGTATTCTCGGAGGTATAGTAGGAAATGTATAATTTGGCTTGGGAATTGGTTTATTGAGTACTTATTGATGTTAATAAATCCATTATGTCTAGATATTCTCGATTCGGAGTTGGATTCGAGAGGTAAGGCTGTGATTGAGGCTTGACTTGCATTTTCTTTGGAGCCGAGATAAGTGTTTGGCTTAACCTCAGCTCGAGGGATTAGGTATAGAGTCTTACTTGCTATGTGTAACTCATGTCCAACGTATAGGCGTGGTGACGAGTGCCTATGTGTTGCGGTCAAGCATGCCCGTGAGTCATTTGAGATTAAACTTACTATGTTCTTAATATTCTCCGCCCTGTGAGTAATTGGTGAATTAAAAAGTGATACCTTGATGTTGTTTCATGACGTGGAGAGTTATTGAGTGATTTATTTCAGTTGAGGCTTACATTGTTGAATTTATAATTTTGATGCGAGGTTGTTTATAGCTGAGACCCTTGTCGGGCATTTGTTGATGTTGTAATTGATAATTTCTCCTTGCCGGGGCAATAGAATTATATTGATGTATTTCCATGTGCTTGAGACTTCCTAATGTGGACTTTCACATTATGTTTTTGCTTTGTGTTGTTATTTATGCAAGAGGGGACATTCCGCGCCGAGTGATTGTGAGGGTATGCACGAGGGGACATTCCGTGTCGAGTGTTACTATATATGCACGAGGGGACATTCTGTGCCGAGTGTTATTATATATGCACGAGGGGACATTCCGTGCCGAGTGATTGTGAGGTTATGCACGAGGGGACATGCTGTTCCTTATCTGCTGAGAAGTTAAATTCCTGCCTTTATTTCTTTTACATATCAGTTACTGCCCTGTTCTACCGTGCTAGCAATTGTTGTCCCTTTTACCCCCAGCATGTCCTCCCCGTATCTGTCTTACTTGGTCATTTCTGTTGCCATTTTTCCTGTGATTATATAAAACTGTACAGGTACATATGTTGTTGTTAGTCCTAGCCTCGTCACTACTTCGCCGAGGTTAGGCTCGACACTTACTCAGTACATGGGGTCGGTTGTACTGATGCTACACCTGCACTTCTTTATGTTGTGCAGACTACGCAGCCGGACCCGGGGATCACTGACGNACGTCACCTTCTACTATTCACTTTCAGCTCTGTCTTACTTTGTATTTCAAAGACAGTCCTATGTACTTATTTTCAGACCTTTTGTTTGTAGTAATCTCTTAGACAGTTCGTGAGTATGTGACACCAGTTCTGGGATTTGTATATGGTTTTATGTCGAAATTGCTATGTTATATTTTGGTTATTTGTTAAATTTCCCATTGTGGGCCATCGATGCCTTAGTTAACTTGCTCGTTTTAGTTGTTAATGAGTTTTGCTTAGTTCAGACGTTGGCTTGTCTAGAAGGTTCACCGTTAGACGCAGTCATGGCCTGAAGGTGGGATTTCGGGTCGTGACATTCCCATTGCGGATCATCATCGAAGATAGCGAGGTAGCTGCATGGCGATCGCAGTCCCGCCTTTCTCCTTCCTTATCTTCCTTTTTGTGTATTTTTGGCTATTCCTAGATAATATTGTCTTGCTAAATTTTAGAATAGTTGTAGTATTTGCTCATGACTTAGTGAAACCCGATATCGGGGTTTTATTTTCCGCATTTTGGTTTTGAGTTTAACTCTTTATTTCAAATTTCAGTTTGAAAAGGCTATTATCTAAATTTTAATGAAAAATCGAATTGTTTGAGAGTGTGTTGGCTTGCCTAGTTCCACAATAGGCGTCATCACGACCGGGTTGGTTTTGGGCCGTGACAGTTAAAAATTGAATATTTAACCGCAAAAGATCCACTTAAATTATGTACTAATTTGAAGGATCGATATGACCACCTAAAACTTACGGTATTACAAAAATCTCGGTATGAGTGGATACATTTAAGGTTGCAAGATTTTAAAATCGTAAGTTAGTATAATTCTGCTATCTATAAACTAAGTTCTCTATTAAAATTATGTGGAGGCACTATCACATATGAGGACTTATTGGAAAAAATATTTTCTACTTTTCACGCTTCAGATGTGGTGCTACAATAACAATACCGTGAAAATGGTTTTAAGAAATATTATGAGTTAATCACATGCCTACTTGTGGTAGAGTAGAATAATACTCTATTAATGAAAAATCATGGAGCACGCCCCACTGGGTCAGCTCCATTCCCGAAAGTGAATGTTGTAGCAGCATATGATAAGTCTGAAAGAAAACAAAATAACTACCGTAGTGGAAATAAACTGGAGAACAATAAGAATTCTCAAATTAACCCTTCAAAAGGTAAAATTAGTATGTGTCACCGATGTGGTATGAAAGGTCATTAGGCACACATGTATCGTAGGCCATATCATTTTGATAAACTTTATCTTGACTCCCTCATAAAGAAAGAAATAATGTGGAGGCACACTTGACCTTTCAAAATAATGATGATGAAGCAAGTCCCTCAAACAAATATGATTCCGAGGCACATCTTGCATACAAAGATGATGATTTTGGAGGCTTGGCAAATATTACTCATTTAAAACTGGTAACTTCTTTGAGGATTTTGACTGAAGAACTAATCATCTTACTGGGGAATGAAGCAATAATAAAAGTTGTCATTTTTTTTATGTTTGTAGCTAGTTTATTTTTCTCGAGTGTATTTTCCTAATGCATCATGTATTGCTAGTTTCTACATTTCTAATGTATTTCTTAAATGTCCTTATTTTGTTTGTCTTTCATATTTCTTATGATGTACTTTTTGTTTTTTTATGAACAATATGAAAATTCCCAGTTGTCGCGCCCTTTTTTCTCGCGAAATCAGGTTTCGACATTGACAACTCTTTTAAATGGGAAAGAACGGGTTACTAAAAGAGATTCGCCACCTAACAGCTTAAGGTGTGTTAGGGCACATATAGCAAATGACTCATGTTTACTAGTTGTGTCACCAAAGATCCGGTAAGGGATCAAGTTACCTTGAGGAGAAGGTGTTAGGCACTCCTCGAGGTCCACAACGGTGGGTCCCGGCCGAACACAAATCATGTGAATTAGTTTAATAAAGAAGCGAGGGAATTATTTAATAGGGATGGGGGGTCCTATGTTTTTTAGCCTAAAAGATCACCACATGCAACATAAATAATACTTCGTAACTCCCCCAAGACGGGGGCGTTACTCATATTATTCTGCGGGCACAGACCATCATTTTCTGCTACCCGATTACTATCTTTGAGTTATTTACCTAAAGCGCTCTAATTGATTCTAAATCGTACCCTATGCATGCACTACCCGTCCCTTACCTATGGTCCTGGAGGCATTGGGACCTCTACTTTGGATTGTTCTAGACTCAACTTAGGTTTCTCAAAATGGTAAAACTAGGCAACATACAAAACATGTTGGAATTTTCATAAAGTAAGAAAATAAGGGCTCAAATTAGCCTCCACACATTAGGCAGCAAATGCACGCACAAAGATTGGTGTATTGATAGTTTTAACAATTAAGGTTGTTAGGTCCTATAGACATGATTTCTATGTGATTCTGGATTTTAGTCATACTGGAAGTGCATGCAAAACAATCTCTAAGTGATTGCATAGTTACCTTCTGATTACAATTAGAGGTGTTTAAACCTATATGCATGTTATCTAGCTGGCTCATACCCTCGATATAGACGCCGAAACTACCTCACTCGGGGACTAAAGACTACGGCCAAAAGTTTACGGTCATATCAAAAGGCTCCGGACAAATTAACGCGGAACAGAGACGTCCGGCAAAATAAATGCGGCTTGGAGACGTCCGACCGCCGCCATAAAACTACAGGACCTCAAATATTTCGAAAATACTTCGAAAAGAACCGGTTAATCAGGATACCCTCAGCATAAGCAAAAGAGCTTCGATAATATTAGCTCCAAACACTAAAAAGGCTTTGAAACAGTCAGCCTTCGAGGAAAAGGCTTCAAAAATCCAGCCTTCGAGAGAACCTCCCGAGGTGCTCATTTATCGATTCATAATCGGGGTTTTTGCCGAGCCGTCGAAAAGTCGGACGAACACAAAAACTTCAAAAAGGTCTTTAAAGAGGGAAAACAATAGCCATATTAGAGGCCCCATCGAACCAATGCGTAAGAGCCTAAGGGCCAACCTAAAGAGCCTCAGGGCCGATTTGAAAAACCCAAGGGTCGATAAGCTCGAGTCTAAACCCGGCTCGAAGAATTAGCCCTAAGCGGTTAACTACCAACTATTTCCCATTGCTCATCGAGCACAAAACCCCAAGGGTTTTATTTCGAAGTCCAACTCATCAGACCAATTATTGACAAGCATCAAAATGTAAAGCAGAAACAAAGACACAAGAAAGTGGAAACTTATATGAAGGGAAAACAAAAATGTTTCTTTTTTATATGTAATGATACAAAGTTACAATTACAATGCTCTCACAGAGAGACCTATGCAAAGAATCAGAAAGATAAAACCTAATCTACACCCGGGAACTCAATTTTTTCTCCCCTCGAGGACTGTGCCACCATCGGCTCCTTCGGGACCATCTCCTTCACCGGCTTCTTCCTCGCCGTCTTTGGCATCAGACATAAGGAACTTGGCATCAAAATCATCCGCCTTGGCTTGCTCTATCTCCTGCAGGAAATCAAATCCCCTAGCATGGATCTCCTCGAGGGTTTCCCTCCGGGATTTTCATCGGGCATATTCGTTGCTTCTATTATCTTGATCGGAAGCCCCCCTCAGCTCCATGCGAGCTTCAGTAGCATCTTTTAGGTAGATGGCCACCTTCTTATCAGCCTTTGACCGAGCCTCTTTGACTTCAGCCCGAGCGTCCACGACCTCGGCCTTCATCTTCAAAAGATAAGTTTTGATCTTAGAAATCCTGCTCATCTGAACCGAGTTGCTTTCTCGGGCATTACAGAGTCGTATCTCGAGTGCGGAGGCCTTAGCTAAAGCATTCCTTTTGTCCGCGACATGAGCATCTATTTGCGCCTTCAATTCCTTACATTCAAAATTGGCTTGACCGACTTTTCCCCAAAGTCGTTCAAGCGCCTCCGTCTTTCCCTGAAACTGAGATATCAAAACATTAGTCTCCAAAGAGGGGGGAAGAAGCCTGCATTCCCTCAAAATAAACATTACCCGATTCTTGAGATTGCCTTCGTAATCTCGACTTCGATCCATCTCTATTCGAAGGTGTATCAACTCTCTTATCTTTTTTATCACAAAGAAGCCTGAGATATTTCTCCCCTTCCAAGGCTTTCCGCAACCTGGCCTTGCAGCGAAGCATCTCACACTTGAGTTTGTCAAAGACCTATGCAAAAGAAACTTTAGTTAATAAGATGTAACGACCTGGTCTATCATTTTGAGAGTTAGCGCCCCGATCCCCTAATAATTGCTTTCCCCTCGTTTGTTTCTGCTTTTGGGACTTGTCTAAGTGATTAGTTGTGGATTTCAGAGAGTTTTGGGACACATAGTCCCTAAATATGAGTTTTTGCATTTAAAAATCAGATTGTAGTTTGAACTGTGTGAAGACGGATCCGAAATGCAATTCTGTCAACTTCGTTAGCTCCGTTGAGTGATTTAGGGTTAGAAACGCATCTGGAATGTGTTTTCGAGGTCGATAGTAGATTTAGGCTTGAATTGGCGAAAGTTAGAATTTCGGTGATTTCGGCCGATAAGTGAAATTTTGATATCGGGCACGGAATGGGATTCTAGAAGTGGCTGTTAGTTCGTAGTGTCATGTGTGACCTGTGTGTCGAATTTGAGTCATTCAGATTAGTTTTGACGTGTTTCGGCATCATTCGTGGATTTTGGAAAATTTCCAAGCTCTTAGGCTTGAATCCATGTATAATTCTTGTTTTTGGTGTTATGTGATGTGGTTTGAAGGCTCGACTAAGTTCGAATGAGGTATTAGGACTGGTTGGTAGGTTTGGTTGAGGTCCCTGGGGGCCTCGGGTGTGTTTCAGATGCTCAACGAGTCAATTTTGGACTTAAAGAGTTGGTTGTTTTGCTGGTGTTCTGCAGCTGGTGCGTTCTTCATCGCGATCGCGGGAGGAGGATCATGATCGCGTAGAGTAAATGGGATGTCAGCTGGGTAATTCTTCGCGATCGCAGAGCAAGGGACGCGATCGCGTAGGTTAGGCAGGTTGTGAATCGCGAACGCATGTGCCAGACCGCGTTCGCGTAGAAGAGTAAGGAGGAAAGAGGAGCTGGGGGTCTTAACCTTTCGTGAACGCGTGGTATAGAACATGGTTGCGTAAGCCTAGGAAGCTAATGCTTCGCGATCGCGTGGGATGTGTTGCGATCGCGTAAAGTAGAATATCAGAGCGGCGAAGTTGTTCTTCGTGATCGCGTGTGATTTCTGCAATCGCGATTAAGCCATTCCTGGGCAGAATTTAAAAGACCAAAAATCGAGGGTTTTATCAAAATTTCATAATTTGAACATGGGAGCTCGGGGATTGGCGATTTTTGGAGAGATTTTCACCTGGGTGTTGGGCAAGTAATTCCTACTCGGTTTTGATTAATTTCCACGAATCATTGCTTAATTTCATTCTTTAATTTCGAATTTGGGGTGGAAATTTGGGGGAAATTGAGTAAAGTTCTTAGGCCGATTTTTTTGGGGTTTGATCTAGATTTTGGCATCCGATATGAGTAAATTTTGTATGGTTAGACTCGTGGGAGAATGGGTGTTCGAAATTTGTATCTTTTACCTAATTCTGAGACGTGGTCCCATGGGACTTTTTGGGGCGATTTTCCTAATTTCGCGTATTAGCTTCAAATAAATTAGTATTAATTTCTTAAAGTTACATTTACATTATGAAATGGAATTGAATAGATTTGAGCCATTATGAGTCGGGTACTCGTGGCAAGAACGTGATTTGTAGTTGAGTTGAGCAGTCGAGGTAAGTGGCTTGCCTAACTCAGTGTTGGGGACTTTCCCTTAGGTTGTTTTTGACATAAATTGTTTTGTGGGTGCCGTGTTCGTGAGGTGACGAGTACGTACACAGGCCAGTCTTGCAAAAATCCCACTTTCCTTTAAAATTATAAATTGTTTTCCTTCTATTACGTTCCTTCAATGTGTTTAACTACTTATCTTAGATTAAGGAAGCATGCTTATATATTTTCATATTAAATTGCCTAATTGTCACTCTGTAAGCCATGCTTAATTTGTCTTTCCCTGCTTTCCTACTTGAACTGTTAAAATTGATAAATGCCTGTTATTTACTTAGCATTGCATATTTAAATTGGGGACTACGTACGTATTCTGGGAGATCCCCCATGTAGTGCACATTTATTTTGGGGACTACGAACGTATTCTAGGAGGTCCCCCTAGCACTGCATATTTAAATTGGGGAATACGGACGTATTCTGGGAGATCCCTCTATACTACATATTTATATTTGGAACTACGGGACGCATCCCGGGATATTCCACTTTGTGATACGTTGTACTGAGTCGAGGGCTCTCTTTACGGTTATGTTTTAGATTATTTCTATTTAATTACTTATGGTAGAAATTTCTTATCTTTCACACTGTTTTACACTCTATTATTTATAAATCCAGTAGAGCCTTAACCTGACCTCGTCACTACTTGACAGGGGTTAGGCTTGGCACTTACTAGGTACCAATTTTGGTGTACTCATGCCCTTTCCTGCACCTGTTTTTCGTGTGCAGATCTAGGTACGAGTTTCCAGCCGTGTGGCTAGAGGTCGTTGTAGCAGTTACCAGGAGACCGCAAGGTATTTCTGCCGCATCCGCATAATCCTCCGAGTTACCGTCCATCCAGGTCTATATAGAGATTTTCTATGTACTTTCTTTCCAGTTGTTTTAGAGCTATTGTAGTATAGAAGCTTTTGACTATATTGTGACATTCCGGGTTTTGGGATTATACTTGTACATGCCGAGCGGCATTGTTATGCTTATTTAGAATTTTTCTTTCATGTATTTATTTTTATCGCTTTTGATTAAGTTTTATACCGCAATTTAGGCTTACCTAGTCGTAGAGACTAGGTGTCGTCATGAACCTTTCGGAGGGTAAATCGGGTCATGACAAAAGATGAAAACACGAAGCGGAGAAAGCCACAAAGTTCACCGAAGCTCACCATAGAACAGAGCCGCTGATCCTCCTCAAAGATCGAGTGCGCGTCTACTGGTATGGTCCCATCGGCCCCAGTTGAACCACTCTGAATGGGGACGCGATCACTCGGAACTCATCTTGATCTAGGCGGCCCCTGGCCCCAAACATCCCTCGAAGTACCTTCGAAGGGAGAATGAGATAGTGGCAAAGGACCTTCACTCCTTCCTTCTCTAGGAACATGTCCCTCGAGGTTAGAGACCCCGGGTTCAGCAGGCTCAGCTGCCTCGGGAGATTTATCGGTCTTGGCCGCCGACGTGGTGCCATCCCTTTCGGTTGCATCGCCGCTCGTATACCGGCCGATGAATATAAGGTTTTCATCAGTGGCAGCATCTCCTTTGTGCCTCCGGGCAGGCCTGTCTTCACTTTGAACATCCTCGTCCCTCGAGGATCCTTTTCTTTTTATTATCCTCACTTGGATCTGAAGCCAAAGGTCTTTTCTCCTCCCCGAGAGGACATGGTCTCATCTTAGAAAATTCACCAATGCTTGCAGAAAAGAAATTAATGGGCATAGAGAGAAGTATTCCTTAAGAAGGGAATCATACAACACGTACTAATGCGGAAGCCTTCTTTTGAGCACCTCGAAGAAGACCCTGAGTTGAGGATAGCTCTTCCCGAAGAATTTCTCTCTCTGAGGCCACGGTATCTTATGTCGTTTTAGCTCGAGGATCTCGGCATCTTTGTCCATGACTTCTCCTCGTAGCAGCCCCACTAAGGCATCCTTTTGCTGAATCTGCAAATGCCGAAGTAAGATGGTGAGAACCAAGTTATGAAAACAAAAGACAAGCCCATGAATACCAGATTACCTGCTCTATGAAGTTAGCTCTCTCCTGAAGCACCTTCTCTGAGCCTGCCCGGAGGTTGAACAACTCCTCCTCTTTACGGGCATACAAAACCTTCAGCTCGTTTGACTCCGATGTGATCTTCTCAAGCTCCTCCTCACGACAAGTCAGTTTGTCTTGTAGCTTGGAGAAAGCCTGATCATACAGTGTTGTGACCTACAACACAGAGGAAAGAAGTTAGAAAAACAAGAATAAAAACTTGAAGCACAAATAGTATGTCAAAAAGTTACCCGTTTTTGCAGTTTTGTGGCCTCCTGAAGATCTACAGGGGCATCGAGATCGGCGTCTTCTTTGACACCGACGAAGTAGTCCTTGAATAAATCATCCTCTCCCTGAGAGGCCCCAACATCGGGAGTTTCCCTATTCTGGGCATCCCGAATTTGCCCTGGCGAAAACGATGGGCCCGATTGCAAATCGCCCAGGGCATCGACCTCTATCAGGGCTTCCTCTCGCCCTTGAAGAGTTTCAGAATGGGCTCCTCCAACCGGGTGTTCATCAGCACAGGTCGTATCATGTCGGACGGTTGGCTCGGGGATTGCACCCAAACCCTCCTCGAGGGTCTCATAAACATGAAGTGGGTCCGCATCGGCCACCTCTGACTCGGTAGTCTTTTGCCCAACAACTTTCGAAGCATAAGTGCTTCGTCTTACCCTTTGTACCAAAGGGAAATTATCATCATCTTTGTCTATAATACGAAGACTTTCTGCAACTGCCGAGGTCAAGATCGTGGCATCGGTCTTAGGCTTCCGAGCCTTGGGTTTCTTTGATTTCGGAGACTCCGCCAGCGTATATTTCTTCCTCTTGTTGCCCTTGGCAGGTTTTTGTGCCTCTTCTTTGCCAGGAGGAGGCGGTCTCATTGAAACGGCTTCCCAGAGGCCTGCACAAACATAAAACATGGGACTTGTCACCATGAAATCTACTTATAAAAAACTCAGGAGTAACAGCGGTAAGGGCTTACCGTGATTCTTGGTCTGCCATCGTGTCTTGGCGAAATCACGCCAAACGCGCTAGCTATATGGAAAGGCGGAGTCTAAGAGTTTGACCCATCTCGGGCTATCCTGGACCGCGCCGGGGAACCACACGGTGGCTGTGAAATTGGAAGAGAATCAAGTAAAAAGAAAGGAGTCAGTTCAGAAGAGGAAAAAGAGGTGATTCAAGTGGTAAAACATGCTCGATATAGGGACACTTACGTCTCAAGTTCCATTCCTCCGGGAATGACATCTTCTCGGCAGGAATAAGGTCATAGGTTCTGACTCGAACAAACCGGCTCATCCATCCCTTGTCTTTGTCTTCGTCGATGCAGGCAAAAAATGCTTTGGCAGATCGACATTGCAGCTTGACTAAGCCCCCTCGATAGAGACGAGGGTTGTACAACCTGATCAGGTGATCAAGGGTGAAAGTCATTCCCTCGACCATGTTGGAGAAATATCTAATCATGTAGACGATTCTCCAAGAAAAAGGATAAATTTAACCCAGTGTCACTTGATACTGACGACATTAATCGAGAATCACCGGATCTATCGGTGGAGAAGAAGAATCTACGGGGCCTAAAGTGAAAGGATACGTATATACACTAAGGAAGCCAACTTTATGTGTAACTATGCTTTCCTCAGATTAATGGATTTTCACTTGCACCGCTTCCCCCCAGCGGAAATCTATCTTTATCTTCTTCACCTCGGTCACTACACTCATGTACCGAGACATGGGCTCACATCGGCCCAGTGTTGAAGGGGGTTTCTCGATGTTGAAATTGTAGATTGTCTCGAAAGGACCAGGAATGCACTGCTCAATACTGGGAGGTGTTTTTGATTTTCCCTTAGACGGGCGTGATGAGGAATTGGTTCCCTCTTTTTGAGGGACCGTTTTCGAAGTTTTGGCCACGACTACAACAAATTTTAAAGGTAAGAAGATGAAGAAGTGAATGCGGAAGAAGGATGAAAGCAAAAAACTATTAGCAAAGATTTGAAGGTTTGAAGGCATTGCAAAAGTTTATAAGACGATAAATTGAAGTATTTATAGGAACCGTTTAAGCATAATGGAGGAGTGGAAAGTTCGACCAATAACGGTTCGTGGGCTTTTCGATAATCGTGCTGACAACGACCGTTGTGCACCCTTCTCTCAAATCAATTGATGGTCTCACGTGGCTGACGTCACAATGGGGATATCGAAGAGGCAAGAATTCAAGGTCGTTTCTTATCATTTCATTCTAAGAAATGCGGGGACTATCTGTATACAGCTAAAATCGAAGAGTCCAATTTTATGACCTTTATGGCATTTCGCGCCCGACCTTGGGAAGCTCGAAGCAGAGTAGAAGCTTGACACCGAGGGAGCATATCGAAGGTTCCCCATGCTCGACCTCGGGCAGTACAAATCGATGACCATCATGGAAAGGCGAGAAATTCTCAAGGGCATGCTGTTCGAGTTGACCAGGTTTGCAAGAATAGTGCAAGTCCGTACCAAGCCATTAAAAAGTTGTACCAACTGTATTTCTTTGTAATAATTACACATGTACTATGTTGGGATTTCCCCTCCTATATAAAGGGGACCCTTGTCTTTTTTTGGGACACATGATATTCAATACAACAAGAACATTCTCTGCCTTCTTAACATACTCTATAATTGTTCCGCAGATTTATTGCTACAATTTATTGTGTTCATTCATTGTTCTTCATTTATTGCTCATTATTGATCATAAAGGGCTGTCCTCGAGACCCCCTATACTATTAGTTCTTCATCGATCATCCTCTATTAAGCATACTAGCTTGACCTCGAGGCCCTACTTCGTCCAGCTCGAGACCCTGTCTTGTAACAGCCTCGTTTGCATATCACTACTTCCCCTTACTCTTACCTTTTTTCCCTAACTCACACTTAGCATATATTGCCTAACAACTGTTATTAAAATAAATCACATATTTTTAGAACCACTAAATCAAATATAATTATCATTATCATTTTCAAGGTAAACAAAGTCAAAGTTTGGTCAACATTTCCATATTAAGCTTCTAAGTTAAGAATTAAAGGGTCCAAATTAACCCGAAATCATTTCGAAACGAAACTAATCAACTCTGTATGTCATAAAATCATAAACACACATATGTGGAGCATTAAAAGGAGAAACAGAGCACGGTTATACAAAACAACTTGTTGGGTCGTTACAAAAAATTTAAAAGGAAAAATAAAATTCAATAAAGTGATAGTACTTGACAAGAATAGCTGGGTAGCTCATCTGATAAACACCTTCAATTTCTTCAAGAGAGGTCTCAAGTTCGAAGATCAGTAACTTCAGTTTTTGTTTTAATATTTTTATGCTTATCTACAAACTAAAAACACGACGGTGTTCAAAAATTGACTTCTTAAACATTAATATAATACTAAACCAATGGCTCAAGAATCATATTTAAATATTATATGCAACAATAAATGATTTGACTTCTGCGGTTAGTCGGCCGATTTTTCTCTCTTTTTTTTCTTTCATCTTCTTTCTCAGCATCTAAATTGATTAAGAAAGATTTGCAAGATCGAATGAATAATATATTCTTGTGTGATTTTTTGGTGTTTTATATAGAAAAAATATTTAGTATTATTTCTAATGTGGTTATTTTGAATACATTTAAAAAAAATCATATATTAATATACTTGAGTCGTATTTTATTAATATGATTTGAATTATATATTTTTTAATATGATACTGTTATAGTGAATAATTATTTGTTCACTATCATGACACCGATTGTGAAATACTGCGTACGCCATTAATATAGGGCCATGTTCCCTAACTAGTATTCCCCTAAACCAAAGTTGGGGGTAGAGAGTGGGGTACATTACACAAATTCACATTCATTCTTTATTGGCATTGCCTCTTAATTCTAAGTTATCCTTGTTCAATCTATCTCATAAATATTTGATAGATGAGATGGATGAGTGGCATAGAATAATCCAACCCAAATAACAGAAATCCCATCTAATCCAAGAACTGACTCTAACTGCATGAAGTTGGCCATATTGCAAAGTTGTGGATCAAAGAAGAGCTTGCTGTGTTGAATAGGGACCTAATTTCGAGCCAGTTGGATCTTCATTACTGATGTCAAAATATAAAAAACCAAGCAAACAAAAGAACTCTAAAAATTCAGCATATAATAAACAAATTAAAAAATATTCTAATTACAAAGTATAATTTTTTCGACAAGGATGATACCCCTTGAATAAAGATGGATCCCCCATTGAGCTACATGGTTAGAAGGAGAATCAATTGAATCTCATTATCAAAAAATTATTCAAAGAATTTTATTGAATAAAAAAACATGATGAATGTCCTTCACAAAAGGAAAGTTATTACTGTAGTAACACAAATGATTATGTCACGAGATGAACTAGTAGCTATTAGCCCAAATAGTAGGCCCAATTGTTTAATAGTTGTCTTGTGGTCTTGTAACAATTACATTGGGCGCCCTATTTGGTCGCCCCCATTAACCTATACCCACTTTTAAAAATAATTTAACTTGTACCCACTGTTTAAATAACTTCAGCCCTCCTTCATTTTTTGAATTTTGAAGATTGAGATATTGTTATGCGTTCTAGCCTGATGATTCATATATATCTGCTTGTCACATTAGGTTAAGTTTGGTCTTATTCACAATAATTTAACCTCTTAGATATTTTAGCTTTATAAGCACATTGGTTTTTGGTTCTAATTTATTTGTAGTAACTTGTTTCATATCGAAAATATTTTTTATTCTTTAATCTTTGAAATGAACAGCATCAATCGCTGTTAATCATGATCTATTAAATTCATTATTTTTTTAGAATTTCAGCTCTAAGAATACTGAAGTTCCACAAATATGAACAAAAAACTTTAGCTCCTAGAATGCTGATGTTCAGCAAATACAAAACAAATTTCAGCCCTAAAGTTCATCACAAACATAACAAAACTTTAGCTAAAACATGCTGAAGTTCAGCAAATACGGAACAAAACTTCAGCTACTAGAATGCTGAAGTTCAGCAATTACAAACAAAGTTTCAGCTACTAGAATGCTGAAGTTCCGCAATTACAAATAAAAACTTCAGCCAACACATGTTGTTGTTTTATTAAGCTGAAGTGTGCCGTTTTGCACTATTAACTGAAGTTTTCATGATTACCTTTGCAAGTCAAGCCAAACTTCATGCAAAAATATCTGAAGGTTTGCTACACTTTAGGCAAAACGTTTTGCTACTTCAGGCCCGTATGCCTGAAGTTACGCGAAAAGTGGGTACGCTTGTAATTTGTTTTGCAAAGCGGGTATAAGTTAAAACATCACAAAAAGTGCGTATAAGTGCAAATGCCCCTGTAGTCTTTTGGTTATTATGTTTGGCCTATTTGTCTGGGGCCAAGTATTTTCCTTCCTTATTTAGATTATGTAACGAATTTGGAATGATCATGGAATATTAGTGTAACGACCCGACCAGTCGTTTTGAGCAATTTAGACTTTGCTCGGTAGTTTGAGGGCATGAGTATCTCCTTATGATGTATTATGACTTATGTAAATCATTGGTTTTTGTTTTCAGGTTATTCGGAATTTATTTGGAAGAATGATTCTCAGCTAGAAGCCTTAATTTTGAAAGGTTTGACCAAGTTTGACTTTTTTAGAATTTGATCTCGGATTGGATCTTTTTATGGTTCAGATAGCTCCATTAGGTAATTTTGGACTTAGGAGCATGTTCGGAATTAATTTGGAGGTTCGTGGTAGAATTAGGCTTGAATTGGCGAAACTGGAAATTTGGTGAGTTTCGGTCGGCAGTGGAAAAATTTGATATCGGAGTCGAAATAGAATTCTGGAAGTTGGAATAGGTTCGTAGTGTTATTTGTGACGTGTGTGCAAAGTTAAGGGTTATTCGTACGAGGTTTGGTAGGTTTCAGCGCTGTTTGCGGAAATTGGAAGTTTAGAAGTTCCTAGGCTTGAATTCGAGGTTAATTTGGATGTTGTTTTGTGAGTTCTGAGGATTCGACAAACTTTGTAAATTGGTATATAACTTGTTCGTGCCTTTGGTTGAGATTCAGGGAGGCCTCAGGTGTGTTTCGGTGTGAGATTTGGGCAAGTCCGGGCAATTCCGAAACTCAGATATGCTTCTGGTGTTTTGAAGTCGCGAACCTCAGCAGGATTTCACGGACCGCAGTGGAGGCGGGCGCGGACGGGGACCGCATTATTTTGGTCGCAGCCGTAGGAGTTTGGATTTACGTGACCGCGCTTGGATTTTCGTGGATCGCATAGTGGAGATCAGAGGGTGCACTATATATACGGGGTTTAGGGCATCATTTCACATATTGGACTTAGGGAGCTCAGTTTGTGGCGATTTTTCGAGGGTTTTGTAAAGAAATTCATCGAGATAAGTGATTCTAACTCGGATTTGGTTAATATACATGAATATATCATCGATTTCATCATTTGATTACTACTTTGAGGTGGAAATTTGGGGAAACTTCATAAAATGGACTTTTGGAATTTGAATATCGATACGAAGTCGGTTTTTGATAAATTTGATATGTTTGGACTCGTGAGTGAATGGGCTTTCATGTTTTGTAATTTTTGTCAGATTTCAAGACGTGGGCCCGGGGAGGGGGGGAGGGGCTGGGTTTGAACCGAATTCGGGATTTTTGCTCTAATTTTATAATTTTCATGTGGAATTCACTCCGTTAGCATATATTGATTATGATATACTGATTTTGGCAAGATTTGAGGCATTTGTAGGCCGAGTAGAGAGGCAAGGTCATCGCAGAGTAGGATTTTGGCTTGATTGAGGTAAGTAACACTTCTAAACTTAGTGCTGAGGGTATGAAACCCTGTAATACGTGTTATGTGATTGGTATAGAGGTGACGCACGTGCCAAGTGACGGGCGTGTGGGCGTGCACCCTGTGAATTGGGACTCGGTTGTTCCCATGGCACTTTATAGTGGCCCTATTTCGTTGATATTTGTGCTTCCACCATGTGATTAAATATCTGAGCTGTCAATCATGCTAATATCATGTTAGGCTTTTATGCTGACATTGTTAGGACCCATAATGGTCGTTTCTTGTTGTCTTCTCACTGATTTCGTTGATATTTTGCACTCAGTCATATTCATGCATTCATATCATATCTTAGTCTCAGTGTTCTTTATTTATACATCATATCATTGTTGTCGGGCTAGTTTCATGACATTGTGATCCCGGGAGTGAGACTGGAGAGATTGATGGTTGAGATCATGATTGTGATTGACATTTATGGGATCGGGCCATGCGCCGCAACATGTTATATTTATTTATGCCTGGATCTGGCCTATGATAGCGCTTGGGCTGTAGGAGCCCCTCCAGAGTCTTACACACCCTAGTTAGCGCGGTTGATTATATTGAGGGATGGATCTTCCCTAGACATGGATCTTGTCCGAAGCATTAAATACTTAGAGATGGATCTTCTTCATGGGAACGAATTGGCCTTCCTCGGTACTGAGTGATTGATGATCAGTGATGTATATACTCCGGCATTGATCTTCCTGGGCCGCATGGGCCATATACAGTACCGAATGGTTGAGCATTGATGAGTGGAAAGAGTTAGATAGTGAGATTGAGTACTCTGAGAGTGTGAGTACATGATTCATCTCTGGAATACATGGCATTGGCATGTATACATGACATACATGCACAGAGATGCATTTTCCTCATGCTATACAGTATCACGTCATTCATGATTTTTACACATATTGATATGTGGGCATAGAGAGGGATTTTATACTGGTTATCTGGAAAGAAAATAAAACTTATTACTCATTTTTGAAAGGATTTTTGAAAAATAAAAAAAAATTCAAACTTAACTGTATATTTTGACATTTCTGTCCAGCAATTGAGTTTTCACTAAGATATTTGAAAAACATGCCTAGTTCTGGAACTGTGAACGAGTTGAGCCTTTAACTTCTGAGATACCCCTTTTATTACTTGTATTAAGTTTTTATGAACTGGTGCAGAATACTAGTATTGGACCCAACCTTGTGATAGCTCGTCACTGCTTTCAACCTAAGGTTAGGTTTGTTACTTACTTAGTACATGTGGTCGGTTATACTGATACTACACTTCTGCACATTGCGTGCAGATGTTGGCTGCAGTTGTTGATGTGTTCTATGGTTGGTTGATTTGAAGATGTACTCATGTCAAAGTTGCAGTTTCCACTGTTGTTTGGGATAGCCTTAGATTAAATTGTGATGTTTATGTACTTTTCAAACATACAGTGTATTTATTTCATTGTTCATTTGTAAACTCTATTTGTAGTAGCTCATGATTTGTACTACCAATCTTTGGTGAAATGTAATGGATTTAGATAATTCATTTTTTCTAATTGACTTATTCACATTTTTAAAACTATATAGTTATTAGTTGGCTTACCTAGCCGGTTGGGTTAGGTGCCATCACGACTAGCGGATTTTGGGGTCGTGACAAGTTGGTATCAGAGCTCTAGTTTCATAGGTTCTACAAGTTATAAGAAGTGTCTAGTAGGGTCTTGCGGATCGGTATGATGACGTCCACACCTATCTTCGAGAGGCTACATGACACTTAGGATATACTTCCCATCCTTCCTTCCTTATCGTGCAACATTGATTCAGCTTGAAGTATAACCTTTTGAACTCTTTCCACGCATTCGTATGCGCACATGAGCTCTCGATATCAGTTGTGCATCGACGAATTGTGATATTGGTCGTTGAGGTGCGAGATATGTTTTTGTCATGTCTATGATGGGCCAGTTCTGAGGACTTGAGGCCGGTTTTCGTCTATGACTTGAGTAATGTGTTCAGATTGTTCAAATGTGACTAGTAGAGTTTGTAGGGGCTGTAGCAAGGACTACTTGGTGTTTGACTTCTGTATGGATTTGGCATATGGCCTCGAGTTATGGGTGTGTTAAAAGGCCTCTCATGTAGTTTAGTTGTGGAGTGGAGTTGATTTTCATGTCGTGTTATGAATTCAGACTCATGGAGATTGAGTGAATGCGTAATACTTATGATTATGGAGGAGTATAGAAAGATATTAGTTTGAGGCTAAGCAGGTGGGGTTTTCTCCTGCGGAGTGTCCTAAGGTTGTGTGATCCTTATGTTGTTTAGTGGCGAGTTCCCTTTTCTTTTAGTGAACTGTATGTGTTGCAATTTGAGTTCGGGTCGCTTATGAGAGTTGGCTTTATTGCTACAAGGATGAATGCGAGATTTGCATATGATTTGAGGTATTAGGTGGGTGGTGTTATCTGAGCCTATGAAGGATTTAGTTGAATCTCATTGCGGTAGAGTATGGGCATTGTGAATTATTGTGTCTATGGATCCATGGCTTTGAGCCAAGTGGGGGAGTCTGCTATCGACGAGTTGATTGCATGAGTATGTGTTGTATTGGTTTTAGTTTGATGTATACTGGTGAATCAATTATGTATTGCAGCGGTGGAATTTGAGAATGAATCGAGTAAGGGAATTTCTGGCTACAGGTAGCATCACACTCTATTGGTATGTAGGAATCATTGAATAATTAAGTTGTTAGTTGTGAAGGATGTAGTGTGCGTGGAGTAGGAGCATGCTCGGTTGCTTAGGGGTGTGGGTTACTCCATTGGGTGTTAGTGTGCTAATGGGGCATAGGTCGTTCGGTTCGCTTGGTCAGTTTAATTTAGATTTGAGCAGAGTAAATGACTCTTGAGAATGGTTCTAATGAATTCAAGGTTTATATGTAACAATTTGGAATCTCCAGGATGTGTATTTGGCTAGAAACTGAGATTTACATTGGATGGTGTCGAGACTTATGGCATTTTTATATCATTATGGAATTCTACACATCAGTATTAGGGAGGTGAAGGTGATGGCTTTAGACTTGCAGTAAGTCTCTTCAGAGTAAGTATTTGGGTTGTGGTACTTTTGGGGTGTTTCAGAGAACATTCAACGGCTTATGAGCCTTAGGGTGGTATGGTTTTATGCTAGGGTATTGTGTGGTGAGTTTTGGTTGCGGATTATGGTATTATGGCAAGAGGAGTATCAATTTGAAGGTAATCTAGAAGGAACTCAGAGAATTAGGGTAGCTTGGTGACGGGTTAGATCAACATGGTAACAGATGAGATTGGCTCTTCTGGTTCTTATGATGTAGTGAGTTTCTTCAGGTATTTTGTGGCGATGCTCTTGGGTTTCGGCAGCCTGTGTGGCTTAGTTGAGATAGAGAGAATTAGTTCTGATGGTTTGATTATGCGCAAATGAGTTTCGAAGAGTTTTCAATGGTTACTACCACGGTTCGGGGTGCATATATCCTGCCGGTCTGTAGAACATATTATGTATTGTGAGAATCTCCAGGATGAAATCAAATGGAATGTTCTTGGCTAATCGAGGATATTGTTGCTTGCGACTCAGAGTTTGGTTTTGATATTTACGTATATTTCATATGGCGGCATAATAGGTGCGGTGCGTTGTGTAGTATTGAGATTTGCAAGTGGTAGGTCACAATTTAGTTTTGGAGGGAAGGTTCTAAATTGGTAGGTAGCATGGACGGTATCGGGTGACTAAGTAAGTGGTGGTACTAGTTGGTATGGCTTGAAGAGGATATACATTTTAGAAGAGGCAATGCGTTTGATTTATGGATAGAGGCATCATCTTGTTTAATCGACTGCTCATATTTGTATTTTGCTATGCGACAAGGAAGAATTTTAGAAGTATTTCCTAACGGGATGATCGTGTGACAGAGATGTGTTAGACATTCTGGCGGTGAAGTTGGGATCGGATATGGTGATTTGTGTGTCCTATGAATTTGAAGACTGGAGTCCTTAGGAGCGGATTGTTTCATGGTTGGGGACTGTGAAGTCATGGAAGAAGGAGCCAGATGATAAGATGTGTTGTGATTCAGTCATTGTGGGCTTTCGGAGGTTTATTTATCTATATGTGGGTGCCCAGAGTTGAATTGGGGGTCAATTGGTAGGCCCAATTAGGATGTGTATTTATACCGAGTCGGATTGGTTGGCTCCATAACGCTATTGTTAAGAGATGTGCCATTCGGTTGTTGCTAAGATTATTTGTGTTCTGAAAATTTCCGTGAGTTATTCTTCTTTGCTACGAGGAGTTGTGATTCGTTGGTTTTAGGCACACTTTCGTTGGTTTTAGGAACACTTGGTGCGGTTCTATTATGGTCTTATGACAGAATCTGAGGGACATGGGTAATTTGATATCGCATGATTGAGGGTGTATTGGTTATGTTCTTTAGGGTTTTGTGTGGCATTGTATCATCTGATTCTCCGTGGTTATGGTAATGCACTTTCGCGTGGTTATTGCTTTTGAGCAGGGTGGCTCGAGGTATATGGTATGGACCAACGTCTGGATGAGGTATGAAACTTTGTGTTAGAGTTGGGTGATGGTTCTACGATGTGTGATGGGTTCAAATCTTTTTGTCGTGGTGGTGGTACCCGTTTAGTTTGGAGGCGGTTCTCTTGACCGAGTCATTTTCGTGATTGAATATATTTGGGTTGTTGCTTATTGGTGCATGGATTGCACGGCTTGTGGCTCCGAGTAGTGTTGGTGTTCCATGTCAGTAGGTTAGTTGGTATTCGATAAGATGAAGTCGTCGGAACTAGGATGGGGTTCATCGGATTTTATTGCAATATATTTGGAAGGATAATATCGGAAGTCAGCTTAGGAATTTGGCTATAACTCTTGTTAAAGGAGAGGGAGCTTACGACTTGTTGAATTGATGAATGGATATGATTTTCCGCATGTTATTTCATTTGTTGGCAGTGTACGAAGGATTTAGAGTGAGATTTCGTTAGTTATGAGGATTATTACCGACATTTGGTTGTTCTGACAAGTTACGGTGATCAGAGATTTTTGCTATAAGTAATTGAGTTATGAGGTATATCATGCGATGTGTCTTAGATTATGGTTATGGATTGATACAGTTTGATCAGAGTTATACAGTATGTAGGTTGCAGGATTCAGATTTTATAAGAAATTTCGGATGAGTGAAAAATGGGTTTCTAAGGCTAGTGGTAGTTTGGATGAAGAAATTTTTGTTATGCTGTGTTATCAGACCTATACGGTATAGGGTGACGTGGGATCACCCCCGAGTATGTGTGTGGTTAGGTTATTCGGTGATTTGATGGCTTTTGGAACAACTTTTAGCACGTTCGGGGGCGAACGTATGTTTAAGTTGGGGAGGATGTAACGACCTGACCGGTCATTTTGAGCGATTTGCACTTCGCTCGGTAGTTTTAGGGCATGAGTAACTCCTTATATTGTATTATGACTTATGTAAATTGTTGGTTTTGGTTTTCAGGTTATTCGAAATTTATTTGGAAGAATGATCCTCAGCTAGAAGCCTTAAATTTGAAAGGTTTGACCAAGTTTGACTTTTTAGAATTTGATCTCGGATTGGATTTTTTATGGTCCGCATAACTCCGTTAGGTGATATTGGACTTAGGAGCGTGTTTGGAATGTAAGTTGGAGGTCCGTGGTAGAATTAGGCTTGATTTGGCGAAATTGGAAATTTGGTAATTTCCGATCGGCAGTGAAAAAATTTGATATCGGAGTCGGAATGGAATTCTGGGTGTTGGTATAGGTTCGTAGTGTCATATGTGACGTTTGTGCGAGGTTTGAGGTTATTAGGATGAGGTTGGTAGGTTTAGGCATCGTTTGCGGAAATTGGAAGTTTAGAATTTCCTAGGCTTGAATCCGAGGTTAATTTGGTAATTGAATGTTGTTTGTGAGTTCTGAGGATTCGACCAAGTTCGTTAATTGATATATAACTTGTTGGTGCCTTTGGTTGAGGTTCCGGAGGCCTCAAGTGTGTTTCAGGGTGAGTTTTGGGCTAGTCCGGGCAATTCCTGAACTCATATATGCTTTTGGTGTTTTGAAGTCGCGGACCTCAGCAGAATTTAGCGAACCGCGACAAAATATCGCGGACCGCGGCAGGATTTCACGGACTGTGGTGGAGGCGGGCGCGAACCGCATAATGCTGGTCGCGACCGCAGGAGTTTGGATTTTCGCCGTCGCGCTTGGATTTTCGCGGACCGCATAGTGGAGATTAGAGGGTGCACTATGTATACGGGGTTTAGGGCATTATTTCACATTTTGGACCTAGGGAGCTTGGTTTGTGGCGATAGTTTGAGGGGTTTTCAAGAAATTCCTCGGGGTAAGTGATTCTAACTCGGATTTGGTTAATGTACATGAATATATCACCGATTTCATCATTTGATTAGTACTTTGATCTGGAAATTGGGGAAAATTGTAGAAACTTCATAAAATGAACTTTTGGAATTTGAATGTCGATTCGAAGTCGGTTTTTGATAATTTTGATAATTTTGATAATTTTGATATGTTTGGACTCGTGAGTGAATGAGCTTTCTAGTTTTGTAATTTTTGTCAGATTTCGAGACGTGGGTCGGGGGTTTGAACCGAATTAAGGATTTTTTGTCTAATTTGATAATTTTCATGTGGAATTCATTCTGTTAGCGTATATTGATGATGATATCCAGATTTTGGCTAGATTCGAGGCATTTAGAAGCCGAGTCGAGAGGCAAGGTTGTCGCAGAGTCGGAATTTGTCTTGATTGAGGTAACTAACTCCTCTAAACTTAGTGCTGAGGGTATGAAATCCCGCAATACGTGTTATGTGATTGGTATTGAGGTGGTGCACATGCTAGGTGATGGGCGTGTCGTCACGACCCAAAATCCAACCATGGTCGTGATGGCGCCTATCGTGTTACAAGGAAAGCCTATTTCCCAAAATATTACTACTGATTGATTTTAATAATTTAATAAAACAATATCAACATTTAAATTTTTCATAAACTAAACCAACTCTAAATATTATTAATATAAAAATACGGAAGCTAGCCCAAGCATCGGGATGTCAATAAGTCACGAGCGTCTAAGACATTGAACTAAGATATATAAACTGTCTAACTGTTCAGAAGAAGAAATGACAAAAGGAGTAACAAGGTCCTGCGGACGCTAGTAGCTACCTTGCAGTCTCCAAATATAGCCGGCTTGACCTCGCAATCGCCGCCCTCTAACTCTCCTGGATCTGTACATAAAGTTCATGCTGTAGAATGAGTACAACCGACTAACTAGTAACAAAAATAACTAAGGAACTGAGCAGTAGTGACGAGCTAAGTAAAACAGTCCAATTATTCATTTTCACAATTTAGAAATAACAGGAATAAAATGATAAAATCCATAACTCAGTAAATGCCACAAATAAATTTAACAGATAGATGCTGCAACAACAAAAGTAAATGCAGCCTCACAACAATGTCACTTTATCACTCATCACTCGCACTCAGCACTCTACACTCAACATTCAATACACTTAACACTCTGCGCTCACTGGGGGTGTGTACAGACTTCAGAGGGGCTCCAAAAGCCCAAGCACTATGCACGGACAACTCACGTGCTATCATATCAATACCTGGATCCGCACGCTCAAATCACTAGCTACGCGGACAACTCACACGCTATGGTATAAATACCTAGATCCGCACGGTGAACTCACGTGCTGCGCAGACAACTCACACGCTATGGTATTAATATCCTCACAACCAGGCCATCATATCAATACCTGGATCCGCACGGTCAACGCACGTGCTACGCGGACAACTCATGTGCTATGGTATTAATACCTGGACCGGCACGGTCACGTGCTACGCGGACATATCACACGCCATGGTATTAATATCCTCACAACCAGGCCCTCGGTCTCACTCAATCATGTACCTCACTAGCCTCACCATCATCAACAATTAAGGGGACACATCCCACATCAAGTATCACAACATATTAGCAAATAATAGAGACTGAGGTAAACATGTACAATAATTTCTATGACTAAGTACAAATAATGTGAGCATGAATAAAGCCTAAGCATGATATCTAACATGAATTTAGACAAGTTCAACAACAAGTAATTACGTAAACACAGATGATGGCCATGAGGCCTCACGGGATGGACCAAGTCTCAATCACTCGGGTATACACCCACACGCCCTTCACCTAGAGTGGGTACCACCTCTAAACAGTCACATGATTTCAAATTCTCTAGGTTTATACGCTCAAAGCAAGAGTTAAAACTGTTATTTACCTCAACAACATAAAATCCTATTCCGGGATGCCCTCGTCTCTAGACTCGGTCTCCAAAATCTCCGAATCTAACCATAATCAAATTAATACTATCAACATAGGCTAAAGAATTGAATACCAACAGAAAACTTCATAAACAGGCTAAAAATTTGAAACCGGCAAAACTCGGCCCCTAGGCCTACATCTCGAAACCACTCAAAAATGGCAGAATAATAAACCTCGTTCTCTCTCAAGTCTAACCATGTAAAATTCGTCGAAATCCGACTTTGTTTGGTCCCTCAAATCCTCACTTAAAACTCTCCAAAACTCAAACCCTAACTCCCCAAATTTCACTTTGAAATCACAATCAAATCAAAAATGAAGATGAATTCATGAAATATAACCAAAACCGAGTAGAGAACACTTACCGCAATCCATATAGTAAAAATCGCCCAAATCCGAGCTCCTCATCTCAAAATTGACCGAATGAACAAACCCTTATTTTATATATTTTTCTGCCAGCTATCCAACCTCGTTTCTTGTGTCAAATGATCTCAAAACTCACTTTTATGCCTCCCATGGATTCCTTGTGAACTTTTAGTCAAGTTAGGCTTTTGGATCACTCAATTTGACCTTATAATGAATTTGAAAAATTTGGCAACCTAGTCCTTAGTAAAATGATCATAAAATCCTCATATGATGTCCAAATTCGATGATTCTTTTTACTAGGGGTCTGTAATTACGATACGGATATAATTCTTCAATCAAAAAAGAAATCGGAGCTCATTTGTTTAATATGATATCATTTATGCTTAAAAAAACGGCGTCGAAACATAAGAAAAACGAGCACAACACAACCCAAACCTATTCGAAACTCACCCGAGGCTCTCGAGACCTCGACCAATAAATCCAACAGGTCGTATATCACTACCTAAACATAGTCGAACCTCCGGAATACCCAAAACAACACCAAAATACCAAATCAACCTCGAATTCAAGCCTAAGAATTTCTAAACTTCCAACTTTCACCAATTCAAGCTTCATTCTACCACGGACCTCCAAATTACATTCTGGACACACTCCTAAGTCTAAAATCAGCCAACCAAGCTAATCGAATCAGAAAAATCCAAATTCGAATTCGTTTACTCATAAGTCAACTTCCGGTTGACTTTTCTAACTTAGCTTTCTATCTAAGACACCAAGTGTCTCATTTCACTCCAAAACTACTCTGAACCCAAACCAACCAACCCGATACAACTCCACACAGCTGAACAACACATAAAGAAGTAGGAATGGGGACAACAAGGCTATAACTCTCGAAACGATTGGTCGGGTCGTTACACGTGTGGGCGTGCACCTTGTGAATTGGGACTTGGTTGTTCCCTTGACACTGTATAGTGGCCCTATTTTGTTGATATTTGTGTTTCCACCATGTGATAAAATATCTGAGCTATCAATAATGTTAATATCATGTTTAGGCTTTTATGTTGACATTGTTAGGACCCAGAGTGGTCCTTTCTGGCTGTCATCTCACTGATTTCATTGATATTTTGCACTCAGTCATATTCATGCATTCATATCATATCTCAGTCTCAGTGTTGTTTATTGATACATCATATCATTGTTGTTGGGCTAGTTTCATGACATTGTGAGCTCGAGAGTGAGACTGGAGAGATTGATGGCTGAGTGAGGCTGAGAGCCTAATTGTGAGTGACAGTTATGGGATCGGGCTGCGCGCCGCAGCATGTTATATTGATTTATGCCTGGATCTGGCATATGATAGCGCTTGGGCTGTAGGAGCCCCTCCGGAGTCTGTACACACCCCAGTGAGTGCGGTTGATTAGATTGAGGGATGAATCTTCCATGGACACGGATCTTGTCCGAAGAATTATATACTTGGAGATGGATCTTCTCCATGGGGCTGGATTGGCCTTCCTCGGTACTGAGTGATTGATGATCAGTGATGTATATACTCCGGGATAGATCTTCCCTGGGCCGCATAGGCCATATACAGTACCGAGTGGTTGAGTATTGATGAATGAAAGAGTGAGATAGTAAGATTGAGTACTCTGAGAGTGTGAGTACATGATTCATATCTGGAATACATGGCATTTGCCTGCATACATTACATACATGCATAGAGATGCATTTTTCTCATGTTGTACGGTATCACGTCATTCATGATTTTTACACACATTGATATGTGGGCATAGAGAGGATTTTATACTTGTTATCTGGAAATAAAATGAAACCTCTTACTCATTTTTGAAAGGATTTTGGAAAAATCACAAATTTTCAAACTTACCTCTGTATTTTGGCATTTCCGTCCAGAAATTGAGTTTTCACTAATATATCTGAAAAGCATGCCTATTTCTGGAACTGTGAATGAGTTGAACCTTTTACTTCTGAGATACCCCTTTTATTACTTGTATTATGCTGTTATGAGCTGGTGTAGAATACCGGTATTGGACCCAACCTTGTGATAGCTCGTCACTGCTTTCAACCTAAGGTTAGGTTTGTTTTTAGTTAGTACATGGGGTCGGTTGTACTGATACTACACTTTTGCACGTTGCTTGCAGATGTTGGATGCAGTTGTTGTTGTGTTCGATGGTTGCTGGATTAGAAGATGTACATGCCTCCATGTTGCAGCTGCCTCTATTGTTCGGGTTAGCCTTAGATTAAATTGTGTTGTTTATGTAATTTTCAATCATACGGCGTATTTATTTCATTGTTGCTTTGTAAACTATATGTGTAGTAGCTCATGATTTGTACTACTAGCCCTTGGGGAACTATAAGGGATTTGGATAATTTATTTTGTCTAATTGACTTATTAACATTTTTGAAACTGCATAGTTATTAGTTGGCTTACCTAGCGGGTTGAGTTAGGTGCCATCCCGACTAGCGAATTATGGGGTCGTGACAATTAGATATCTAATCTTCTATCCTGATTCTCTCTCATTTATTTTCTAACTTTCTCTCATCTACGGCTATTTAACAATTTGAGCTCACTCACATCTCAAGTTGTGATCATCAAAGTCACTCGGTTCTTGATGATCGTAGCTACTATGACTAAGGCTCAAATATTTGATGGTCTCGAGGATGGCATAAAGAAACTTAAGAACCAATTGCAGGACATGGCTTTTGACAATGCCAAACCATCTAAAAAGCTTGAATCTAACAAAGATGAGCTCTCTTCTCAGCTGTGCGAAACTCAAGAAACTAATAGGAAGCTCGAGTTATCTTTTCGCAGATGGAGTGAACAAAGTTGAACCTCCTACTCAGCTTCCACCCTCACCTAAATCCTTAGCTTCTATAGCTCAAGGAGCTGCTATCATTCCCGAATCTGCTCATTCATCATACTCACTAACTTAGGGTACCCTATTTACGCCTTCATCTTACTCAGTAAGCAGGGGTTTCACATTTCTTCAAATTTTATCTTACATAACCCAAACTCAGTCACCATTTGTACCTCTTTATCGACCTCAACAACTTCTTTGACCACCACAAACTATGTTCTACTACCCACAATTACTCTACCTAGTTGTGAACCCCCGCTGCTTCCATTACCAATTAACACCGCACCTATTATTATCAAGGAACCTCCAGTAAAATACTTTAAAGAATAAATTAACTTCCTTGAGTTAAATGGCTTTAACCCTAGGGGATGGATAAGAAAGTGTGAATAGTTCTTTAGATATACCAGATCCCAGAACCAAGCAAGATGATGTATGTATTAGTTCACATAAAATACAAGGCAGACGTCTGGTTTGATAGTTAGATTCTGAAGAAAGGGGGAATCACCAATAACAACAACAACAACAAACCTAGTGTAATCCTACAAGTGGGGGTCTAGGGAGGGTAGTGTGTACGCATACCTTATCCCTATCTTGAGAAGGTAGAGAGGCTTTTTCCGATAGACCCTCGGCTCAAGGAACAGTGACAACGAAGCAACCGACCATAACAACAAGAAGAAAAAAACAAAGACACAACTTATAAAAACAAAAATCTAGTGATAAGAAATACAAAATAGTACTAATACTATTGTAAGAATTAAACAACACGTAATAAGAAGATCTAGGAACAAAAATATATAAGAATATTAATAATACTACTGGTAAGACTAGGAGACACCCTCAATTACCTATCAACCTTCGACCCTAATTCTCGGCCTCCGCACATTCAAATCTTGGGTCATGTCCTTTGTAAGATGAAGCATCGTTATGTCTTGCCTAATCACCTCTCTCCAGTACTTCTTAGGCCTACCTTTACCCTTCCATAGATCCTCCATGTTCAACCACTCACACCTCCTATATGGAGCGTCTATTTCTCTCCTCACCACCTGCCTGAACCATCTCAGGCTCGATTCCCACAGTTTGTCTTCCACAGGGGCCACTCCCACCTTATCCCTAATAACATTATTCCTAATATTATCCTTCTTGGTATGCCCACATTTCCATCTCAACATCCTCATTTCTGCTACTTTTATCTTCTGGACATGGGATTTCTTGAGTGGCCAGCACTCGACACCATATAACATAGTCGATCTAACTCGCACTCTATAGAACTTGCCATTAAGGCTTGGTGGAATGACACAATTCACTTGATACAAGCCTCTATTTGATTCATACCGCTCCAGTACAATATGTAATATCCTTATCAATCTCCTCGTTACCTTGGATAATAGACCCAAGATATTTGAAACTATCACTCTTTTGGATGATTTGTGTATCAAACATCACATCCATATCTGCTTCATGTGTCCCATCACTGAACTTGCACTCCAAATATTCTATTTTCATTCTACTCAACTTAAAACCTATAGACTCTAGGGTCTGTCTCCAAACCTCCAGCCTAGCATTGACCTTGCAATATGTCTCGTCAATCAGCACTATGTCATATGCTAATAACATACACTAGGATACCTCCCCTTGGATATGTTGTGTCAGCACATCAATCTCCGGAGAATAAAAATGAGCTAAGAGTTGAGCCCTAATGTAACCCCATCATCACAGAAAAATGTTTCGAGTCTCCTCTCTCAATCCTTAATCGAGTTTTAATACCATCAAACATATCCCTAATCACCATAGTGTACACTACTGGAATACAACTAACCTCAAAATATCTCTATAGAACCACCCTCGTGACTTTGTCATAGGCTTTTTCTAAATCAATGAACATTGTATGCAAGTCCTTATTCCTCTTCCTAATCCGAACTGGTTCTCATAAATAAACACACTCCTTCTTACCCTCCTCTCCACCACTTTCTCCTAAACTTTCGTAGTGTGACTCAACCTCTTGATATTCCTATAGTTGTTGCAATTCTGGACATCACCTTTATTCATGTACAGCAGAAACATCAAACTCCACATCCATTCATCATGTATCTTCTTCATCCTACAAAGGAAATCAAACAATCCGATAAGCCATTCCAAGAATTCCCGGCCCTCGTCCTTCTAAAATTCCATCGAGATCTCGTTTGGCGTAGTAGCTTTGCCCTTTCTCGTTTTCTGCATCACCCCCTCAACCTACTCAGCATTAATACGCCTACAAAATCTAAATCTTGTTGGCTTGCTGAGTTCTCCAACTAGCCAAACACGATGTTCCTGTCCCCATCCTTGTTCAATACTTTATGGAAGTATGTCTGCCACCTTCACCTAATACACACCTCTTCCACCAATGCTTTACCTTCCTCGTCTTTGATGCACCTCACCAAATCCGGGTCCCGAGCATCCCTCTCTCTAACTTGGCTAACCTGTACAGTCTCTTGTCTCCGCATCTACACCCCAAGTTCCTCATACATGCGTCCAAATGCCGCAGTTTTAGCCGTCACGATCGCTAACTTAGCCTATTTCTTAGCCTTCTTATAACACTCCATATTCGTCCCTTTTTCCTCCTCGACTATGCTCTCGACGTTTTAAATATGCTGTTTTCTTGGCTTCTAATTTTTATTGAGGTTTGTCGTAGATTTGGAAATATTAAACCTATTAATATTGTTGATGAATTAAATAACCATAAACAAACTAGCTGTGTAGAGGCTTATCAGGAGAAGTTTAATGAATTCAAAACTTATATGCTTGTACTAATGAACCCCTCTTTTGAATGATATCCATTTATTTTCAGCTATATTAGTGGTTTGAAACTTTATTGATGCATTTGTTAATACTCTAATAACCAATCACCTAGATCTAGAGTTATTGTTCCTTATCAGGGAACCACTAATCAACCTAACGGAGCTTGGGTCTCTAAAGTTACATCTCTCTTCAAACGAAACCCAACTTTTGAGGCTACGAGAGATGAGAGACTTAGTTGTAGATGTCGCGCCCCCTTTTTTTTCCCTTCGCGGCGAAAGTCAGGGTTTCGACATTCATTAGGACAACTCGTTTCCTTTTGGGAAAGGGGTACCTAAGTTGAAGAGTCGCCACCTAACAAATTTTAAGGTGCGTTAGGGCACCTATTGCAAGTAACTCATAGAAACCGGTTTGTGTTACCAGAGATTCGGGTAAGGGCTTGAAATTACCTTGTGGGGAAGGCGTTAGGCACCCCTCGAGGTACATAATGGTGGGTCCCGACAAAAATAATTTTGTGAATTAGTCATTTAACAAATAAAGCATTCTAAGCACACATATGTAAGAAAATAAGGGCAATCCTAAGTTTATTAGCCTATGGAATCACATTTGTACAATACCCGATAATCCTTCCTCAACTAGAGGGGTTACACATGGAATTAGAGCACAGTTGATCATATCTTTTTACTACCCAATTACCCTCCCCTTAGCAGTTATATAAACGATTTTAATTAGATTAACTTTATGCGTGCATTACTCGTCCCTTCCTTGTGGCCCTAGAGGTGTTTAGGACCTCTATTTTAGGCAGTTCTAGACTCCCCTAAGGTGTTTAAAAGGGAAAATCTGAGAGACAACAAAGAGCAAAGAGGACTGTCAAGTAAGAAAACAATTAAAGGGCTCATGTTTACCCCCACAAATACACAGATAATTAGCACGTCTCAAACAACAAGATTTTAGATGTTTCAGAAAGGTCCTAGAACAGGATATCTAGGTGAGTATGACAAACAGAGAATATGCAACATTGTGTTATGGCGGAGCGATAGAAACCTAATCAGTTTGCCTACTGATTTTAGAATCTATTGAATCTAGGCAGTTCACAAATAAGCAAAGCAGAATTTTACAATTTTCATAAGGTTTTAATTACCTACAGGCTTGCCTAAGCATAGATCAAGGATACCCTATGACATGTTGTCTAAAGTGCAATCAGAATTCTTGAAATCGATTAAAGAAGAGAAAACGGTTTGAGTTTTAGGACGTTCTATAAGCATGCTTATTTAGGTGTTGAACATCACGAAACTGATTTCATACATATTTATCCTATAACATGGTGTCTAGGTTTTGGGGATGCTTTTCAACATTCTTATAGACAAGATGGTTATTGATTTATGCGATGCAGACATGGTTTAAAGAGAATATTAATACAGTCCTAAGGCAGGATCTCAAATGCGCATAAAGAATGGACGTTTTTGTTAGGAAGAATTATAGCGGTAACTTAATGGAAGAATTTCTAGGTGGTCATGATCATGCAGAAGCAAAATTTCTTAACAAATGATACAATGAGCCTATAACATGTTTTTCTAGTATGCAAAACAAGTAAACATAATAATCCTAAGGCATGATTTCTAATACAAGTAAACATAAGAACCTAAGGCAAGACTTCTAATGCAAATAAGCATAATAAACCTAACTCAAGATTTCTAGTGCATGTAAATATAATAAACCTAAAGCATGATTTCTACCTGGTTTCACCACAAAAATCATATAAGAAACCCTCCCCTTTTTACTAAGTTCTCCAATATCTGTTTACAAGTATTATTATTACAAACAATACATAAATTAATTACATAATAAATAAAAGTTATACTATAGGGAGCCTGAATAGGCCCAAAATGAACCTGAAAATACCAGGCCTTCCAATAGTCCAAGATGCCATAGTCTTATAGTGTTAAATAGGAGTATCCTGGTGTGTCAAAGTTCCCTAAGGATCTCAGGGATCCCGGGCAATCCTCAACACCATGATCCTTTCAAATAGAGAAGTGGTCATGTGCAGTGTGGAAGGGCCACCGCCAGTGTGCCAGAGTTCAGAGGAATCTCATGGATTCCTAGGTAGTACACACACTGGAGGAGCAGAACCTAAGTAATCTAAGAGTAGAAGTGAGAGTGCTTGACGTAGTTGGAATAACTCAGAATAGGAGTAAAACCTTTAGGAGTGAAAAATGATTTCAGAAAAAAAAACAGTTCTTAAAAGAGGTGTTAAGAGTGAAAACAGTTTTGGAAGCAATTCTGAAAACAAACGACAACACAATCACATAAACCCAAAGTTCCAAGATTCAAATTTATTCATTACTTAATTCTAAGTGAAGACAAACAACTTTACAGATAGGGATTCAGGGGGGGGGGAACACAAGACACTT
>ML246941.1:37058-81622 GCA_005239495.1 Nicotiana undulata
GGGGGGGGGGGGGGGGGGGGGTTGGGAACACAAGACACTTGAAACGTGAGAACATAGGAAGGATAAGAGAGAGAGCATATTGAACAACAAATGCACAGAACAAACAGGGGTTGGTTGGTAGCCAACAACCAAATTCATAGTATTAGAACACAAACTACTGATTCATTATCTTAACAAGGAAATCATACTTGAAGCTAAAGTGGTAATAGATAGTAAAACATAGAGACAAAATATGGGAATAGTCATGCTAAGTACAGGGGTCTACTACATATATTAGTCATGCCAATTAGGTTAATCAAGTACATTAGGAGTCTGAGATACTAAAATGAACATGCTAGTTGAAGGAAGTGAACAGGAACTACAGTAAACATGTTGGTTAAGGTAACAAATAAGACGATTCAATATAGACATGCTGATTAAAATAATGAACAAGAGAGGGTGAAACCTAAGCATACTGATCAAAGCAACAAACATGAGAGAACAATTAAGTACATGATCAATTAAACTAGTGCAGAAGGAGACATGGATTAACAGATATTGAGTAACAAAGAGCACAAAGATTTAAACTTCATACTAGAAGAGATGGTATTAAGAATAGAAACATACCAATTAAGAGAGCAAAACAAAAAGGCAAAGTAGGTAGAATTCCACAATCTAGCCTTGGCTTTCAGCCGGTTGGACAAGCAATGAGCACAAGTAACAGAAAGAGAGAAGAGAGAGAGTTGTGTGTGTGTCTATTTTTTTGAACCATTGTTCGTATGTTTGAGAGGTAAAATACGAGTGTATATATAGAACTTAGGGAGTAGGAAAAATAAAGTAAAGAGAATCATAAGTCAATCAATTAAGGAAAATCAAATAACCATAGAATCAATTCACATAATGGAGTGCGGAATAGACCGCTTAATTAGAGGTAATCACTTTAATAGTCACAACCAATGGGGGTTAATTAGGGTAAGGGATCCAAATTATGCCAAATAGGTAGTTAGTAAAAACCCCAAAATCATACGGACGACTAATTAAGGCAAGTGTGACCAATTAAAGTTACAAATAAGGAAACAAATAAGATTTGTGCACACAGATTTTACCAGGGGAAAATATTAGGAAATAAACAGTAAGAATCTCCAAAAATACTTTTTTTGGAAAAGAATTACTCAGATTATTTACATAGAAATCAGCTAAGTAAAACCTCACATAAATACATAATTCAGCAAGAAAAGCAGGTGCGAACTGTTAATAGATATTAATTAGGGAAAATTCCCAAAGTATACTAGATTTAATAGGGAAAAACGTTTAAGTCCAAAATGGAGTAAACTAATATGACTGGTATCACAGAAATACCCAAAGTATCGAAAAAAAGTTGAAGAAATCAATATATCACAAAATCGACTAGGGTTTGAACATTCATGCGAAAATTAGTCAAGATTTTGAGGAATAGTTAATTAAACACTGAGAAGTGTAGAAAAATCTTCGAAGAACAGTTTGAGATGAACCCTAGTTTAGAAAGAGTGATTAAAAATCGAAATAGCTAATTAAAACAAGATATTTTTTTAAAGAAAAACACTTGATAGTACTCGAATCACCCCAGATCTACAAAGATCTGAGACAAATCGACAGTAATGAACTAGGGTTTTTAGAAAATAGTAGAGATGAAGATAACCGGCCAAAAGACCCATGGATTCATAAATAAAACAAGGATAAATCCTTACTTACAAACAAAAATGGACTGTGACAGGTCGGTAAACCAGTTTTGAACCAGAACCAATTGGATTTCCTTGATATCTTCTCAAGGACTCATGAAATCGAAGAGCCATGGAGTGTAAGAGACCATGGGTGGTTGGAGAGGACACAAAAATACCATAGGAAAGAGGTTCTCGCCGGTAACGGCTATTAGGGTTAGGGTTAGGTTGAGAGACAGAGATGAGGAGAGACGATGACGGCGGGGTGGGAGAGAATGAAAAGGGTTTAGGGTTAGTTAGGATTAATTATGATAAGGGTGTGTTGGATAAAGAAGCTAAATGGTTTTGAGGATTGACAATTGACTCACAAAGTTGAACCAGCTCCATCATTGGAGACACAGACACATGCAGAGTTAAGAGCACGTGAGGTGCACAAGCAAGAGATAAACGAAATCTGTGATTTAAAGAGATATCTCCTGATCGAAAAGTATGCAAATTGATAAGGAGATGGACTCCTTATTCATTAAGAACAGAATCAAGATAAGGGAGGATTTAGGGAGTTAAGATCAACTAGAACTCTTCCACTAAGGAAGAGTAGCATCCGAATTCTAGTGTATCTCTTTGACTACTAAATACTATATATTGTTCAGTGTTCTTATTGCACAGGTATACACAAAAGCAAAACAAGAATTGAGAGCAAAATTACCAAAGTAATTTTGCAAGCAGTTCGTGTGAGAATTGAGTGTGCGACTCTGAAGCTAGTTGAACAAACTAGAAGAACTAGTTTCGTCTGTTGTCTTTTAGTCTAGTTTAATTGTAGTAGATGATTACAAATTGTACCTTTCAACTTTATTTAGAAGCAATTGTAATAGGCACTAAGTGTTCAAGTTAGAGTTAACTTGAAGCTTGTTGCAAATAGCTGGAGGTTAATTTTCCACAAGGGGATTAGAGTTAGTCCTTAGGTTTACAAAAGAGTTTATTTTGTTAATGTTGTTTGGCTGATTGATTTAGTGAAGAGTTTGGGAAAATCCTATTGGGAAGTAGGTCGCAGTTTTTTCATCTTTTGAGCCAGGTGTTTTCCACGTAAAATCACTGTGTTCTTTAAATTCTGCATTTATTGTTTCGCAAATTGTAGGAGTTGGAACACATAGAAGAACCTGGTCTTTCAATAACTACTGCACGCAAAAATTTAATACCACACAAATCACCCCCCTCTTGTGTGGTATTGACGTTTAGATCAAAATGAGTGCACAACCTGGGAACTGGGAAGGACAATCAATTGATAGGCCACCACTCTTCAATGGCCTGTATTACTCTTGGTGGAAGAACATGATGAAGGATCACTTAATTGGGAAAAACTATGGACTATGGGACATAGTCACTGACGGACCTCTGGCCACCATGAAGAAGACTGCTGAAGGATTAGAAGTGCCAAAGACAAGAGCTGACTGCACTGCTGGAGATTTGTGAAAATGGGAAAAGAATGCAAAAGCCAAGAAGTGGCTTGTGTGTGGACTTGGTCAAGATGAGTACACCAGGATTCAAAGCTACACTACTGCCCAGGAAATTTGGGACCCTCTGCAAGTGGCTCATGAAGGGACTGCATAAGTAAAAAGATCCACAAGTACATTACTATACTCTCAATATGAGAATTTCTCTATGAAGGAAGGAGAAACCATACAAGAGATTTACATTAGGTTCACTACTCTGACACATGAACTAAAGTCTCTTGGAAAGATTATTCTTGAAGAAGACAAGGTTGAAAAGATCTTGGCAAAGGTTTTGCCAATCTCTTGGGAAAGTAAGATCATTGTTATTCAGGAATTCAAGAACATGGCAACCCTCAGGTTGGATGAGCTAATTGGAAATCTCACTGCCTATGAACTTAGAAGACATATAATGATGCTCCTAAGAAAGAAAGAAGTCTGACACTAAGAATCACTGAGGGAGCAGAACTGGAGGAAGATGAGATGGCTATGATCACCAAAGAGTTCAGAAACTATCTCATTAAGAAAAAGGGCATCTCAATAGGTGGAAACTACAACAAGGCAAAGGCTCCAGAAAAACCCACCAACGAGGGATGCTAAAAATGTGGAAAAACTTATCATCACATCAAGAACTGTCCTCAATGGGAAGTGGAATGGAAAAGGGAAAGATCTGAAAGAAGGAACCGGAAGAAGGAACTGGTTCATCCCAAGAAAACATCAACAAAAGTTATGGTTGTTGCGTGGGGAGAAAGCTAAGATGAAGAATTAGATGATGGAGATGGAGATGAAAAAGCGCTCATGGCTATTGGTGAATCAGATCAGGAATCAGAGGTAAGTATATCTCATCTCAAAAATAAGATTAAGTTCCTATCTAAAGAAAAACTCTCTGAACTATTACTTGATTTCATTGATGATTTTGAAGAAATAAATAAAGAGAAGGAACAACTGTCTAAGGAGTGTGTAATGTTAAAAGCAAAGTGTAAGAACCTGGTGCTCAAAGTAAGTGAATCTGTGAGTGAAACCAGTGCTCTGAAGAACCAAGTCCATCCACTTGAAACAAAAGTCCTAGAGTTAAAATCTGAAAATTTAAAATTGAAACTAGGAACCACTAAGAAGAAAACTTACAACTCTCAACTCATCTTAGAAGAAAATGTAGACAGACTAAATGATGAGTTGTATAAGAAAGATGAACATATAAGAGTGTTGAAGGAGGAACTTGGTAAGGTTAAGCATGAACTGGACAAAACTTGCAAATGGAATAAATCCTCTAATGCCTTAACATGGCTACAAGAATATCATAGTAGCAACAGAAGAGGACTTGGCTTTGGGAGTCAACTGCCTAAATGGGATCCCAAAAGCAAGTACCTCACACTTCCTAAGAACAAAATTTGTACCCACTGTGGTAAGATTGGTCACTACAAAATTGAATGCAATGCAAAAGAGCAGGCCGGTCAAAAGAATAAAAATTTTGTTCGAAAGAAAAAGTGGCTACCAAATTGGGCTAAAAGGAACTTAATTCATCCTTTTTTTTATCGAAAGGGACCCAAACTAGTTTGGGTTCCTAAGACTAACCCCTGATTTGCTTTTGTAGGTTCAAGTGAAAGGGAGTAGTGAAATATGATACATGGATAGTGGCTGCTCAAAACACATGACTGAGAACAAGGAACAGTTCCTTTCACTTGAGAACCTCAAATAAGGAAATGTCTCCTTTGGAAATGGAAAGAAAGGTGAAATCATTGGGGTTGGTAAGGTAGGTAAGGATGACACACGTTCCATTTAGAATGTCTACTTGATAGACGGCTTGAAATATAGCTTGACCGGTGTGTCACAACTATGTGACAAAGGTAACCTGGTTGCATTCACTTCTACAAAATGCTTTCTAACTAATCTTATCACTGATAAGATTGTTCTGCAGGGAAAAAGAATGAATAATATCTATATCATAGAACTGTCCACATTATCACAAAATGAATTAACATGCTTGAGTGTGTTGGACAGTGATCCCCTTCTTTGGCACAAAAGACTTGGACATGTCAGTCTAAATCAACTTAACAAATTAGTCTCCAATGACTTGGTGCTAGGCCTCCCTAACATTAAGTTCAAGGAAGACAAAGTGTGGGAGGCTTGTGCAAGGGGGAAGCAGGTAAGATCTTCTTTCAAAAGCAAGAAAATGAGAAGCACCACCAGGATGTTGGAACTGGTCCATATGGATCTATGTGGACCCATGAGAACACAAAGAAGAGGTGGTAAGAAATATGTAATGGTGCTTGTTGATGCTTATTCTAGATTTACCTGGACATTGTTCCTAATATCTAAGGATGAAGCATTTGACATGTTTACTTCTTTTGTTAGAAAAACTCAAAATAGTTAGGAAATCAACTTGCATCAATAAGGTCTGATCATGTCACTGAATTTGAAAATGCAAAATTTGCTGAATTTTGTGATGAACATAGCATAGATCATAATTTTTCTGCCCCCCAGAACTCCACAATAAAATGGAGTGGTTAAAAGAAAGAACAAGACACTTGAAGATATGGCTAGAACCATGCTTCTTTCTAGTAAACTACCTCATAGCTTCTGGGCAGAAGCAATAAACACTGCATGCTACATCATAAATAGGTGCATTACTAGACCACTTGTAGAGAAGACTCCCTATGAGTTACTCAAAGGGAGAAAGCCCAGTGTATCCCATCTTAGGGATTTTGGCTATGAGTGCTTTGTGCACAACAATGGCAAGGACTTCCTAGGTAAGTATGATCCCAGAATTTATGAGGGAGTATTCTTGGGATATTCCTCACATAGTAAGTCTTAAAAATTGTAAAACAAAAGAACTATGTGTGTTGAAGAAAGTGTGCATGTTGTTTTGATGAAAATAACATTCTTTCTGAGAGACAGGAGCATAAAGATGAAGAAATTGGGCTTGTCAGAAACTCAGACCAAATTGGATCAACACTGAAAGAAGGAACAGGTGATAGAACAGGTCCATCTACCCTAAGCAGCCTAACAAGGGGAACTCAACAGCAAACCTCATTGGAACCTGTCACTGATCCTGTTCCACAACAATGAGGCACTATTGAATCATCAAGTTATGACCAGCTCGTTGTAAGACCACACAGATATCAAATTTCTCACCTCATTGAGAGCATCATAACTGATCTAACATCTGGAATCAAAACCAGTTCCTCTTTGAAAATTCTGTGTGCTTTTGATGCTTTTCTATTATTGATCGAACCCAAAAATATTGTTGAAGCCTTACAAGATGCAGACTGGGTAAATGCTATACAAGAATAACTCAATCAATTTGAAAGAAGTCAAGTCTGGCTTCTGGTACCCTGGCCATTAGATAGATCAGTGACCGGCACAAAGTGGGTCTTCAGAAACAAACTGGATGAAGATGGAATAATTACAAGAAATAAGGCAAGACTGGTGGTACAAGGATACAGTCAGGATGGAGGCATATACTATGATGAAACCTTTGCTCCTATGGCAAGGTTGGAGGCAATCAGGCTCCTCATAGCCTTTGTTGCCTACATGGAATTCACCTTTCACCAGATGGATGTTAAGAGTTCATTCCTGAATGGCTACCTAAAAGAAGAAGTATTTGTCAAACAACCTCCGGGGTTTGAAAGCAAGGAGAATCCAGATCATGTGTAAAAACTTGACAAGGCATTGTATGGACTCAAGCAAGCACCAAGAGCATGGTATGAACGACTATCTAAATTCCTGCTTGAGCAACACTACAAGAGATATAAAATTGACAACACCTTATTCTTGAAGGAAAATTGTAAGGATCTCTTGGTAGTACAAATATATGTAGATGACATAATATTTGGGGCAGCTTCTGAAAAACTAAGTAAAGAATTTGCTAAACTAATGGGGAGTGAATTTAAAATGAGCATGATGGGTGAGCTTAATTCCTTTTTAAGCTTACAAATTAAACAAAATTCAAATGGAACTATGATCTATCAGCAAAAATATGTGAAAGAGTTGCTCAAAAGATTTAAAATGGAAGACTCAAAAGAAATTGACACTCCCATTGCAACAACCACAAAACTAGATATAGATGAACCTGGTTCATCTGTTGATCAAAAGTTGTATAGAAGGATGATTGGTTAATTGTTTTATCTTACTGCCAATAGACCTGACATTGTGTTCAACGTTGGGCTTTGTGCAAGATTTCAGGCTAATCCAAAGGAATCCCATTTAACTGCAGTAAAGAGAATCTTGAGATATCTAAAAGTCACCACTGGCCTATGTCTTTGGTACCTTAAAGGTAGTAATTTTGATCTTGTGGGATATGTTGATGCTGACTATGCAGGCTTCTTGGTAGATAGAAAGAGCACCTCAGGTATGACACACTTCTTGGGCTCATGTCTTGTGTCTTGGGCCACTAAGAAATAAAATTTAGTAGCTCTATCTACTGCTGAGGCTGAGTATGTGGCTGCAGCCTCATGTTGTGCTCAGTTACTATGGTTTAAACAAAAACTGATGGATTTTGGTATAGAGGTTGGATGCATCCCTATCTTCTGTGATAACACTAGTGCTATTAGTATGACAAAGAACCCCGCTCATCATAAAAGAAGAAAGCAAATAGATGTTAGACACCATTTCTAAAGAGACAACTATGAGAAGGGACTGATCTCTATTGAATTTTGTGCTATTGATAAACAAATTGCTAACATCTTCACTAAAGCACTAAGCAGAGAGCATTTTGAAAGAAACATGCTAGAATTAAGGATGATTAAGATCACCTAATTGAACCAGTTCAAAACAAAAAATGAAAAAAAAATTGACTAGGAATTCTGAAATGTGTAAATAATCAGAATAATCATTGCTCAGTTTCATGCTATAAAAAGCATACTCTCTTGCCATGTGTTAATATGACTCCTTGGTTACTAACGACATTTTTTTATTTTTGAAAATTGAGGCTTAATCAAGAGATTCTAACAAGATGAACCTGGTTCATCGCTGCTGGTTCATCTGACAGACGAGGTATGTGCTCATCACTACACACACATTGAAATATTAATAGTTACTCATGAGCAGGTTTCTATATATAACAAGATCTTTTCAAAATCTAGTACTAATCCCATATTTGAACCCGTTCCAAAGAGTCCAATCAAACTAAAGTGGCCTAGATTATAGGGGAGTCATAACTGTCACTTCTCACCCGACACTCCTAAACCAATTAGACTCCCACTTGATCAAAATTACACTCGTTGTGCATTAATTAACTAAGTCTGTAAAAACCCATCATCACTTCTCTAATTCTTCACTCACTTTTCTTCCTAAAAAACATAACCGTCGAAACCCTTTCAAGCTTCTGCTCAAACACTTTGATCTTAATCTTTTTCTTTAACAAAAATCATAACCATGGATTCCTCACCACCTCCTGCCTCGTCCTCCTCAACTACACCTGACTAAAGTATTCCACTTGAAGATACTGGTTCAACCCTATCTTAATCACATCCCTCGACCCCTCAACACAATCCTCTTCCGTCTCCTCTAATTGCTCCCACTGTACAACCAAGCCCTAATCCAGATCCCAGAATAAGACGTGTATAAATGCTAGCCAGAAAGACTGTGGCCTCTAGCTCTCTAGCTAAGAAAATGAACGCTAAGCTTCAAGCCAGCCAAGCTCAAGAATCTGAAAACTCAAATGACTCCTTCAAGTCCGCCAATGAGGAGGAAGCAACTGGGTCATCCAATTCTGAACAGGTAATATCAACTCCTTAAATTGGGTCTGCGCCTGAACCAGCCTCTTCTGAAAATAGGTTTGTTCTAATTGGGTATGTAGTGGATGTGGAAATTCTTGATAGGCGAAGAAGAGGCAGTAAAAATAACATTGGGAAAGAAATTGAGAGATGGAGGAAGAAGTTCTATGATGGGAACATGGGTAGAAGGTACTCCATTGGCAATTTGTGGTACTGAAGAAGGTGCCAAGTATTTAGGGGGAAGCAACTCAAGAGAGGCTGCAAAGGGGCTGGAAAATCTTCAACATGTAACTGATGAACCTGGTTCATCCATTGAGGAAACCTTGGCTGAACTTATGAGAAGGTTAGGGGAGAGCTATAATCCCAAAAATAAGTGCACGCCCACGACTAAGAAAGGTGACACTCCAGTGGCAAGCAAGAAGAGAAAAGCCACTCCCTCTGCTGAAACTTCCATTTCTAGAGGTCGCACTACAAAAAGTGCAATTAGGCAGAGTTAAGATGAGTTGCAGAAAGCTTTGAGGGAGAGTAGGAGAAAGAAAGCTGAAAAGGGGAAAGGCAAAAGTGTTTGAGCCCGCAGAGGCTATTGATGTTGAGGATATGGACCCGGTCCATCAAGAGGAGCTAATGGCAGAAGTTGAGGTTGAGACACCCAAACCAAAGAAGGCCAAGACTTCTTCCAAGAAATCAGCATGTGTGTCTGCTACACCCTCGACTGTTGCTAAGAGGACTAGGTCTACAAAGAAATCAAAGACGGTTCAGTTTTATGATGATGATGATGAGTGGAGTGGGGAAGAAGCAGAGGAGTCTGGTGGAGAGACAAATAAATTGACCAAATTTGGAAAACGCACTATACTGAAGGGAAGGTTGTTGAAGGATCTGGAAGAATCAGGCATGATTTACCTATTGGACACTCTGGACGTGCAGGGTTGGAAGGACATGGTCCTTCAACTTGATGGAAGGCTGGTAAGGAGTGAGATCGTCAAGTTCATGGCAAATGCTGAGGTTAAAGATGGAAGGGTCTCCAGTCAAGTTAAGGGGATTAAAATCTCCTTTGATGGCAAGGAGTTGGGTGAAATTCTAGGATTCCAGCTAAGGGTTATGATGATTATACAAGGCAGAGGTGGCCAAGCTTGGATGGTCTTCCTTCTGCACTGCAAATTACCAGAACGTTCAGTGATAATGCTGAAGAAGTGGAACCCAGGGTTGTGTACAAAAGCGAGATGAAACCCCAGCACAAGGTGGTTTTTGAGTTTGTCAACAAATGCATACTGCCCAGGCAAGAGAGGAGGAACATAATAAACTATATGGATTTAACTCTCATGGAATGCCTGGACAGTGGAAGGCAAATCAAATGGCCCTCTTTCATAGTTCAGTTGCTAGACAGGGTGGTCAATGGCTCCAAGGCCCATGCTATCCCATATGGTTTCATCCTAACGACTGTGCTTGCTCACTTCAAAGTGCCCCTGAAGAAGGCAGAAATGGCCACTGTTAAGGACCATTTTGGGAAGAACACGCTTCTGGCATGTGACTACATTGTAAATGTTACTGATGATGAACCTGGTTTATCTAGAAAAATGCCTGTGAACAGCAAGGTCAGGGCACTTGTACATGAAGGTGAGGTTAAGGATGCTAAAATCCTTCGACTGAAGACCCGTCTTACAGAGGTTGAGGCTGAGCGAGATGCTCCCAAAGCTTAATTGTCCAAAGAGAAGTAGAAGAATGAAAGGAATCTTCAACATATTCTCTCTCTTCTCCAAGTAAAGAACCCAACATCCACCCCTTCCTAGCCTTAGGTGTCCAGTTCCTGTCTTTACCCCTCTATGACCCAGATTCGGGATTTTTTTTTTGCTATCCTTTGCTCATGGTTGTAACTGCTCTTATTTCTTTGTGTGTTTAGTGGCTGAACTATGCTTTTCTTAATGGATTTTGCTGTTTCTAGTCTTAATTTTTTTGTCTCACTTTTCTTGATAGTTGCATTCTAGTTCACTATTGATAATTAATCCAAGTTGCACTTGCAGTTGCCCCAGTGGCCATGGGTAATTCTTATGAATCTCGTAATTATAATATTTTGCAACTTTTCTATGATGCCAAAAGGGGGAAGATGTGATGTACTTTGAATATGTGATATTTATAACCTAATGAACCTGGTTCTTTATGATAAATGCTTAATACTCTAAAAAGAGTCAATGTTGGATTAAAGTGGTTACAAGACTAAGCGCAGAGTTTGTCATCATCAAAAAGGGGGAATTTGTTGGATTAAGAAGCTAAATGGTTTTGAAGATTGACAATTGAGGCACAAAGTTGAACCAGGTCCATCACTGGAGACACAGACACATGCAGAGTTAAGGGCACGTGAGGTGCACAAGCAAGAGATAAACGAAATCTGTGATCTGAAAAGATATCTCCTGATTGAAAAGGTTGCAAATTGATAAGGAGATGAACTCCTTATTCATTAAGAACATAATCAAGATAAGGGAGGATTTAGGGAGTTGAGATCAACTAGAACTATTCCACCAAGGAAGAGTAGCATCCGAATTCTAGTGTATCTCTTTGACTACTAAATCCTATATATTGTTCAGTGTTCTTATTCCACGGGTACGCATAAACATAGAAGAAATATAAGAATTGACAGCAAAATTACCAAAGCAATTATACCAGCAATTCGTGTGAGAATTGAGTGTGCGACTCCGAAGCCACTTGAACAAGCTAGAACAACCAGTTCCATTTGTTGTCTTTTAGTCTAGTTTAATTGTAGTAGGTGATTACAAATTTTACCTTTCAGCTTTATTTAGAAACAATTAAAATAGGTTCTAAGTGTTCAAGTTAGAAATAACTTGAAGCTTGTCGCAAATAGCTAGAGGCTAGTTTTCCACAAGGGGATTAGAGTTAGTCCTTAGGTTTACAAAAGAGTTAATTTTGTAAATGCTGTTTGGCTCATTCATTTAGTGAAGAGTTTGGGAAAATCCTACTGGGAAGTAGGTCGTGGTTTTTTCACCTTTTGAGCCAGGTGTTTTCCACGTAAAATCATTGTATTCTTTAAATTCTGCATTTATTATTCCGCAAATTGTAGGAGTTGGAACACACAGAATAACTTGGTCCTTCTATAACTACTGCACGCGAAAATTGAACACCACACAAATCACCCCCCCTCTTGTGTGGTATTGACATTTAGAACATCATGGTGGATGTGGACCGTTGATCTAAAAGATGAACGACCATGATTGAAGAGGGGTTATTTGGTCGGGGAATGCAGATTAGGCCTAAGGGTTTTGGGCTGGCTCTTTTGGATTAATATTAAAGGGGTTCTGGGCTGGTTTTAAAGGGGTCATGTCTGAAACATAAAAGGCTATTTGTTAAATACCCAAACAATTGATAAAAATTATTTTATAAGATAATTAACAACTTATAAAAAAAATTATTTTCATGCATAGAAATGCTTTAAAATAATTACTCAATATTTTAAAAATACAATGAGCTATTTTCTGGTAAAATGATGTAATAATGCATGCATGGGCCATAATTGCAAAGTTATTGCAATTGTAACCCAAAAAGGTAAATGTGGCTATCTGTGCAATAAATTAAGCTTGATATGAATATTAATAGAAATATTAAACCATGAAATTGTTTAAAGTTATTTGTGATGCAATTTGTAATTGTTTAATGTATATAAAATACATGGATAAATTAATAAAAAATCCATAAAAATATAGAAATTACGGAAAATATTCATTGATTCAAATGCATAGTTTTGAAGGTATATATGCATTTAAAAATATTATAGGGAAAAATTGGGTATCAACAGCTGTCCCTCTTTACCCGGGAAGGATGAAAGAGTTATCGGGTAAAGATATGATGGTCAATTTTGACCGAGTGAGATGGTATGAGAGATTTATGGCGCACTCTAGTTTCTGAGCTGCCTACATATCCCTGGTTTTACAGGAATAAGGCCGTGTGTAGTTCTAGATTCATCGGCGGAATATTCTGATGAAGTTATCACAAGAACGGACACAAGGTTTTGGAATAGGTTAAAAACTGGTTATGGTGAGCGGTCAGGTTTGAGATAATTTGAAAAAACTGGAGCAGGATTACTTATCGGGTCACCTGTAAGTAAAGAGATACTACAAGCATATATTTGTGCGAAAATTTAAACATAATGCAAATTATCTTCAGACCATGAGAATTATCTTCGGACGGTTGAGGATGACGTCTTTAGACCATGATGTACCGGGCCATGAATTGCTCAATGAAGGATTCGCATGCCATGAAATGATGTTCTTGGGCCATAGAAATGATGCCTCCGAACCATGACGCCTTTGAAAAATAATATGCAAATTTGAGAGATCCTCAGGCCATGACATGGTGTCTTCTGTCTATGAGGATGATGCCTTTAGACAATGACTCCTTTGGACAAGTTGGCGATATTTCAGCCCATGAGATGTAATAATATGATGTCAAGAGTAACAAGACAAGGCTTAGTCTTGTGAAGTTGAGGGCGGAGCTTAGCCCGAAAGAAGAGAAAATAGGTAGTGCTGGAGAGACAGTGCTTAGTCCCGACAAATAAAAAGCCAATGATTGGCCTTAAGAAAATGGGAGGAAGAGCTTAGCCTCATGCAAGATTCGGAACATGGCTTATTCCTATTAAGATGGAAGGCAGAGCTTAGCCTTATGCAAATATGGAGGCAGGCTTATCCTCATGCAAGTATGGAGACAGAGCTTAGTCTCATGCAAGATTCAGGACAGGGCTTAGTCCAGTGTAGATGGAAGGCAATGCTTTGTCTTATACACATAGGAGGCGGGGCTTAGCCTCATATAGATATAGAGACAGAGCTTAATCTCAGGCAAGATTCGGTACATGCCTTAGTCACATGCAAATGGAAGGCAGAGCATAGCCCTATGAAAATATGGAGGTAGGCTTAGCCTCATGCAGGTGGAGACAGATCTTAGTCTCATGCAAGGTTTCTGGACAGGGCTTAGTCCCATGCAAATGGAAGGCAGAGCTTAGCCTTATACAAATATGGAGGCAGTTCTTAGCCTCGTGCATATGGGAGACAAAGCTTAGCCTCGTGCATATATAGAGACAGGGCTTAGTCTCATGCAAGATCCAGGACAGGGCTTAGTCCCATGCAAATGGAAGGCAGATCTTAGCCTTACACAAATATGGAGGCAGAGCTTAGCCTCATGCAGGTTGAGGCAGATCTTAGTCTCATGCAAGGTTTCGGGACTGGGCTTAGTTCCATGCAAATGGAAGGCAGAGCTTAGCCTTATGCAAATATGGAGGCAGCGCATAGCCTCGTGCAGATATGGAGACATGGCTTAGTCTCATGCAAGTGGAAGGCAGAGCTTAGCCTTACGGAGATATGGAGGCAGGCTTAGCCTCATGCAGATGGGAGGCAGGGCTAAGCCTCATGCAGATGAAAGGCAGTGATTAGCCTTATGAAAAGAGGAGGCAGGGCTTAGCCTCATGCAGGGTTTGGGATAAGGCTTAGTCCCATGCAAAAAGAGGAAAAAAATATCAGATGATAGCAGAGATTTCTTAGCTGGTAGTAGATTTCAGTATCGCGGTTGTTATGATGATCGTGACTTCAAAGCATGTATATTCTTCGTTCCTGCATCCAAAGAAAAATTGTGAGTTCTGTAAAGGGGGAGGTCGGTTTGTGTCTCCTTCGGCTTTCTTGGCTTTGCTTTGCTTGGTCTGAATGTCCTGTTCAAATCATTGGGGGTAGCGTTTTCTAAACATAGTTATTTCACAAGCAAGAACGCATAGTATTCAAATACGTAGTAAAATATATTTTTAAGAAATTGGTTAGATGAATCGATGGCTGTGACACGATCCGAGACGTTACAACCTCTCTTGCTGTAGAATTTTGAGGGTCCTCCTCGAAATTCTGCCCCAGTTAGATGGATAAACATCCCTGACTGTTGTACATGCTGCGATCGACTGAACTTGCTTCCAAATTTTGAGGGTCCTTCTCAAAATTCTGCCCTAGTTTCCGATATGGGGGAAATAAGATTTTTATTGAATTGTGACCGAACACACATGGCTGCCTACGTATCCTCTCTTAAACGAGAATCAGGTCGAGCGTAGTTTAATTTACATCATATGAGGAAAACACAAATAGTTCACACATAATATCGCTTGACTGCATCTGAATTGATCGGCTTTGGCCAGACTTCCCCGTCTATTTGTGCAAGTATGAGGGCTCCTCCTGTTAATACTCTGCTAACCATTTAAGGGACTTTCCAGTTGGGAGAGAATTTCCCTTTGGTTTCATCCTGATGCGGAAAGATCTTCTTCAACATCAGTTGCCCCGGTGTGAACTGCTTCAACTTGACTCTTTTGTTGAAGGCTCTGGACATTCTGTTCTGATAAAGTTGTTTGTGATATACTGCATTCACCCTCTTTCCGTCTATGTGAGCTAGCTGCTCATAACGGCTCTTTAAGCATTCTGCGTCGCTGAGCTCAGTTTCTTGTATGATCCTCAAGGAAGGAATCTCCACTTCGGCAGGAATAACATATTCTGTACCATAAACCAGTAAGTAGGGAGTTTCCCCGGTTGATGTGCGGGCTGTGGTACGGTATCCCAATAAAGCGAATGGTAGCTTCTTGTGTCATTGTTTGTGATTTTCTACCATTTTCCTCAGTATCTTCTTGATATTCTTATTAGCGGCTTCAACAACCCCATTCATTTGTGGTCTATACGTTGTGGAATTCTTATGTTTGATTTCAAAAGTATCACACATGGTCTTCATCAAGTCACTATTGTGATTGGCGGTATTGTCAGTGATGATGGATTCTGGAACTCCGAACCGACACACAATCCGGTCGCAAACAAAATCCGCAATGACCTTCTTAGTCACAACTTTGTAAGATGCTGCTTCAACCCATTTGGTGAAGTAATCAATAGCTACCAAGATGAACCGATGCCTATTTGAGGTGGTGGGCTCGATTGGACCAATGACGTCCATTCCCCAAGAGGCAAATGGACAAGGTGAGCTAGTTGCATTGAGCTCATTCGGCGGCACTTTTATCATATCTGCATGTACTTGACATTGGTAGCATTTTCCGACATACTGGATGCAATCTATCTCCATGGTCATCCAGAAATAACCGGCCCCGAGTATCTTCTTGGCCAAGACAAAGCCATGCATAAGCGGTCCGCAGGTCCCCTCATGTATCTCTTCAAGCAACTTATAAGCTTCTTTTGCGTCGACACACCTCAGTAATCCTAAATCTGGAGTTCTTCTATACATGGTTCCTCCGCTGTGGAAGAAATTATTGGACAACCTCTGAAGCGTGCGTTTCTGACTTTGGTTTTCATGCTCCGGGTATTCTCCTTTTGCCAAATATTCCTTGAAGTCGTGGAACCAAGGTTTCCCGTCTAATTATTCTTCAACATGGGCACAATATGCTGGCTGGCTATGGATCCTTACTGGGATAGAATCAATAGAGTTCTTGTCTTGATGCTGTATCATGGATGACAAAGTGGACAATGCATCGACAAACTCGTTCTGAATCCTGGGAACATGCCGATACTCTATCTTCGTGAACCTCTTTCTCAATTCCTGCACATGGTGCAGATATGGCAAAATCTTGGAATTCTTGGTGGCCCATTCTCCTTGTACCTGGTGCACAAGCAAATCTGAAACATCGATTACCAGCAGCTCCTGAATATTCATATTGATGGCCATGTTGAGCCCTAGGATGCAAGCTTCATATTCTTCCATGTTGTTGGTGCAGGGAAATCTGAGTTTAGCAGATACCGGATAATGTCGGCCATTTTCTGATACCAAAACGACTCCAATGCCGACTCCTTTGAAATTCGCTGCTCCGTCAAAGAACATCCTCCCACCATCGTAGGTCTCAGTAATGTCTTCTCCCACGAGCAGTACCTCTTCATCGGGAAAATAGGTTTTTAGGGTTCCGTATTCTCCTTCCACAGGGTTCTCAGCAAGATGATCTACCAGAGCATGTCCCTTGACTATTTTCTGAGTCACATTAACAATGTCAAACTCACTCAACAATATTTTCCACTTAGCCAGCTTGCTAGTGGGCATGGGCTTCTGAAAGATATATTTCAAGGGATCCATCCTTGATATAAGGTACGTTGTGTAAGCATAGAAGTAATGCCTCAGCTTCTGCGCTATCCAGGTAAGACCGCAACAGGTACATTCCAATATAGAGTACCGCGCTTCATATGGAGTGAACTTCTTACTCAGGTAATAGATAGCTTGTTCCTTTCTCCCTTTCTGGTCGTACTGGCCTAGAACGCAGCCGAAGGCTCCATCTAACACTGCAAGGTCTAGTAGCAAGGGTCTACCTGGCTCTAGCGGGACCAAAACTGGTGGCGTTGATAAGTACTCCTTGATATTTTCGAAAATCTTCTATCCAACTAGTGGAAACATCCTTCCTTAACATCTTTGAAATTGGCTCACATATAACTGTGGACTGGGCTATGAACCGGCTGATGTAGTTTAGCCATCCTAGAAAACTCATTACATATTTCTTACTCTTTGGCGATGGCAGCTCCTGGATGGTTTTGAATTTTAACGGATCCAATTCTATCCCTCGGCGGCTGACAATTAACCCAAATAACTTTCCAGTAGGAACCCCGAATGCACACTTTGCGGGGTTTAATTTCAAGTTGAACTTCCTCAATATGTCGAAGAACTTCCTCAAATCTCCTATATGATCTGTGGCTTTCTTGGATTTGGTGATGACGTCGTCCACATACACCTCGATCTCCTTATGTATCATGTCATGAAACATTGTATTCATAGCCCTCATGTAGGTAGCCCCAACATTCTTTAGACCGAATGTCATCTTCTTATAACAGTATACTCCCCATGGTGTAATGAAAGTGGTTTTCTCAGCATCCTCCTCATCCATTCATATCTGGTGGTAACCGGCAAAACAATCTACAAATGACTGGAGTTCATGCTTGGCACAATTGTCGATTAGGATGTGTATATTTGGAAGCGGTAAATCATTCTTTGGGCTGGATCTATTGAGATCCCGATAATCGACACAGGCCCTGACCTTCCCATCCTTCTATGGACCTGGCATGATGTTGGCTAACCAAGTTGGGTATTTAACCACCCTCAGGACCTTGGCCTTGATTTGATTAGTAACCTCCTCCTTGATTTTCAGACTCATGTCAGGCTTGAATTTCCTGAGTTTCTACTTCACTGGTGGACACATTGGGTTTTTGGGCAACTTGTGAGCCACAATGGATGTACTTAGTCCATGTCATCATCCTCTAGGAACAGGTTCCTTAAGGCTGCCAGCGCTTCCTCCTCCTCTGATCCCCATATGATGTCTGTCTGCTGGAAAGTCTGACTCAAGTGCGGTACAGGCTGCTCAAGTGGATAGCTTCCTTCTATTTTCAACCACTGGGATGGTCTGGCGGGTGTAAATGGGGTTTCTCCCATCTCCGTGGATAATCACCTCATGATGGTTCGACTCAAACTTTACTGCCTAATGCAATGTTGATTCCACGGCCCCAGCGGCGTGTATCCATGGTCGTCCCAACAACAGATTGTAGGATGTCGTTATGTCCAGCACCTGAAACTCGACATCAAACCAAGTAGGTCCCATCTGTAGACAGAGAATAATTTCCCTGATGGTAGCTCTCCGAGACCCGTCAAATGCCTTCACGTTCATGGTCCCTTCTCGTATCTCGTATAGGCCTTTGCCCAACCTCTTCAGTGTTGTCAATGGGCAAATATTGTGACTGCATCCCCCGTCGATCAGAACCCTAGCAATAAAATTGTCTTCACATTGCACTATGATATGCAGTGCCCTATTGTGATTCATACCCTTAGGTGGCAACTCGTCCTCGGGGAAAGTGATTTTGTGACTCTGTAGCACCTGCCCCACCATATTGGCCATTTCTCAGCCAGTGATGTTGTTAGGCACATATGCTTCACTCAACACCTTTATGAGAGAATTCTTGTGTGATCTTCTGAATTCTGTAATAGCGACAGTATAGATATTTGAGCAGAAGTCTTGTTCCGATGATTGATAACCGAATACTCCCTCGCTTGCACTTTCCTGCAGAGGTCATCTGGGCATGTTTCAATAATGGGTGGTCTGTTAGAGGCCTATTTACTGGATTCTCCCAAATGCTCGGGTGTATAGACTCTTCCCGTTCTGGTCATTACTTGCGCAGTGCCAGATTCTTCCGTTTTGGTCTTTCTTTTTATTCTAGCTTCAGCCACATAATCCCATGTTATAGCCTTGGTGTCGAAAGGCGATGTGGTTGATACTGTTACTGTAAATGGTGCGGCTACTTCCACCCCGAACGGGGTAAGTGCAGATGCAGGTGGTTCTACCTCAACTTTGAATGGGACTGATGCAATTACCTCGACCTTCACTGGCGTCTTTATCTGTACTATGATGGGTTTGAGGGTGACATCAGGTTTCTTGGGATCGTCACCCTCTTTGATTAGTTCAATTGATCCTTCTGGATCCCATTCCTCATCTGTTTCTATCACATTGATACCTTCACCCCTATGATTTGGGAGGGGGTTATTGCGGACATTAGGCGTAGCTTCCTTCGCCTGGATGACCTTATTATCAATCAATGTAAGGATCTTATCTTTCAATGTGCGGCATTCGTCAATAGTGTGCCCTTTCATTCCAGAATGATATGCACATGACTTATTTGGGTTGACCCATTGGGATGAATTCTCCATGGTCACAACAGGGATAAGAGTGACATAACCAACAGCCTTCAACCTTTCATATAGCTGGTCGATGGGTTCAGCGATGGCAGTTTATTTTTTTGGTGGTTTGCGATCAAAGTTAGGTCGAGGTTTTGGGTAGTTTTAACGAGTGAGAGGTGATTGAAAATGAGATGGTTGGGAGTTATAGGTGTGGTAACCAGCGGCTGGTTGGGAATATCTGGGAAATGAGGGTAGATATGTAGGTGGAGGTGACGGTTGACATGTGAGTGGAGGTGACAGTTGATAGGTGGGTGGAGGTGATGGTTGATAGGTGGGTGGAGGTGCTTGATATGCAAGTGGGGAGGTTCGATATACGAATGGAGTTTTGGTTCCTTGCGCGACCATCACTATTCCTAAATCCTTCTTCTTTGATATACCCCTTGACTGTAATGTTGTATTAGTGGCCTGCAATGCCTCAAAGTTTGTCACCATCCCGTTTTTGATGCCCTCTTTGATCCTTTCCCCGAGTTTTATGGTATCAGAGAACTTATGATTTTCAATAACCATCAACCGTTCATAGTACTGCGAATCCTGTGCTTTGACGAAGAACTTGTTCATCTGTTCCTCGTCCAATGCCGGCCTGACTTTGGCTGCTTCCGACCTCCAACGAGTAGCATACTCGCGGAAGGTATCAGTAGGCTTATTCTTAAGGTTCTTAATGTAGAAGACATCTGGTGCATTCTCTGTGTTGAACCTGAATTTGTCCATAAAATCAGACGCCATACTTACCCAGTTGGACTATTTCTTAGGATCATGGCTGATGTACAAGGAAAAGGCATCTCCCATAAGACTCCTTATGAAAAGCTTCATCCGAATATTTTCATCCTTTCCGACACCGACAAGATTATCACAATAGGTCCTTAGATGAACCCTGGAATCACCTATACCGTCAAACATATCGAACTTGAGAGGTTTGTAACCCTCCGTCAAATCTACATCCGGCTGTATGCGTACGTCCTCATAGTTCAGACCTTCTATCCCCTTGCCTCCTTCTACACCTTGAACTCGGATGGTCAACTTCTTGAGCTCCTCGGCCAGGTTCTTAATGAGCATGTCCTTCTCAACAGATTCTGGTGCATAGGAGATGGGTTGAGTGGAGTGAGGTAGGCTCTCCACACATATAGGGTTGTTTTGGTGACCTGGAGTTTTAGTATAATGGTGGTCGTTGGTGGAATTCTAGGGTTCAGGAATGACTAGTGGGGTATTTCGTGGAGTGTGGTAAATGTTTGGCTGGTACAGTAGAGGGATAGTTTGTTTGGGGTTGTATAATGGTGAGGTGCATGAGGATTTTGTGGGCGATTGTTGGGTGTGTTTTGAGGTGGTGCGGGATTTTGGGTGTTTTGATGACAGATGTCTGGGACACTAAGTGAGAAGGATAGGTTTGCTATATTCTGAACATGTTCGAGCTTACCCTGGAGTTCCAGTATTTTCTGTTCAAGCTATGAAACTGCATCATATGGGGCCTGAGTACCCCGACCATCGGAAGCTTCTGCATGTTCAACCTGTGTAGTGTTTTCTTTTCTGTTGTTGTTCAAATCTTCCATCATTGCTTTTCCCTTTCCTTTTGGTGGACTAGGAGGAGGAGAAGGTGGAGGTCCCCTGGATCTTGTGTGATAAGCTGATAATGCCAGTATGCACGAACCAACCTTTGGGGGAATGGGAATATTCAAAAGAAAGAGAGAAAAACAAAAGGTAGCCAAGTTAGTAAGGATTCTGAGAAGAGTATTTGCGGTATTTAAACACATATTGCAGAAAGGCAAATTCGCGTCCTAATTTGGGAGCCTCGTTGTGCCCGAGGTAGGCCTAGAGACAAGTTGATTTGGAGAACTTAGATGGCAGTAAATGCCTCATTTCATTAATATAAAAATAGACGAATCCCAAAACGACACAAAGATAATAAAGATAAGTCACTATTGGCATTTGGCCTTATTACATTTAAGAAAGGAAATAAATCTAGCCTGCTTTGTCCCAGAAAGACCTTCCCCGGACTCGATCTTTCTAACTCCATCAACCAGGTCTCCCAGCACGCGCAAACCCAACAGCAGGTAAGCTCTATCCAGATGTCCTCCCTCGCTCCCTTCGGCATTCTGGCAGTTGTCGATCCTCTTTATTATTTTACCTTCCAGCTCCACCAAACCTCGTTCCAGATATTCTATCCTTCTATTGGAGGTGATAGCCATTTCCTTCCATTTCTCGATCAGCCTCATATTTGCCTTGTATATCTCCTCGGAGTCATGAACCCTCTTGCGCAGTCTGTTATATTTGACTTGGGCCTCAGCATCTTAATCTATGATCCTATTTCCTAGGCTGATTCCTGGCTTCACTATCCCATCTAGGTTGTCTTCTAACAGTGCCGGGTAGAAGGGTGCACACCCAGCGTGATACCTGTCTGGCTGAATGGTGTTTTTCTCCACAATGATCCTGCAGTGCCACATATGCTGAGCTTGGCACCTGTAAGGGATGTCATCGTCTTGAAAGTCTGCTCTGAAGTGGCTCATCTTTTCAACCTTTGGTACGACCCGCTTCCTTCCTGCTTGCCTCATAACCTTGATGGGGACATAAGGATATATTCCCGCAACCCAACCAACACTAAGTGAGGAGCGTCCCTTGACCTGATGATGAATTCATCCATGGGAAACCATTCAAACATCCACTATACTTGCTCTTCAGTCAAACCTGTCCGAAAGGTAAGTCATCCTCTTAGGGTGATGGAAGTCAATATGATCATTCCAAGCCTTTCGCGGAAATTCTTGACGATATTGACCCTTTTGAAGATGCTCCAATAACCACAGCTGCACTAGCAGATTGCAACCCTCAAAATGCTTGAACCCTTTTTGACAACAGTCCAGAGCCTGATAAATGTCGGCTATGATCCCAGGGATTATAGTGTATGTCAGTGCCTCAATTCCCTCCATTAAGGTCTTGGAGACCATGGCCAAACTAGTGTGGATTTTTTCCCTTTTCATTGGGAACACTATCAGATCCAAGAAACATACGATAAATACAAAAACTCTGCGATGGATGTGACCCAGATAAGTGATAGAAAACTCATCATGGAATGTACGGTAAGACTTGTTATGACCGTATCTTTCATACAGGTAATCAAAGGGTATGTATGACGTTTTCAAGCGCTCCAAGTCGGCATTCTTCTTTAATCCCATCATTTTTAGGAACCCCTTACTAGTGCGGTTCTCCAGTACCAATAGCCCAGGGCTGTCCCAAGGCAGTCCAACAAATCCCCCGATTTCTTCCAGGAGTGGTGTCATTCCTATATCCCGAAGCGGAACACGGCTCTCTCACTGTCACGGAATAGAGTTCAGCATCGATCATCATGTTGTTTGGTTTGATGTCTAACAGGGAAGGTAAATTTCCCAAGTATTTTCTCACATCTTTCTTGTCTCTTGAGGAAAGATCCTCCCACCAGTCTAGTAGCAGTGGTGGTATGTTGCTGACCATACCGAATCTGGGGACCTTGTGCCTCATTTTCTGCAAACAAAGAAAGGTTAGGCTCTTTTCCCCCACCTGATTCGACTATTTTTTATACTCTTGATTAGCATATTGGTATTTAATTCTCCAAATTAACGCACATAACGTGGTCGTGTCCGTTAGGATTATGGAAACCCCACTGGACTTTGGACAAGGCTCGTCTTAAAGGGTTATTATGCGGACAGTCATTAACCCGACTAGGTTTGACTATGAAGTATGCACAATAATAAGAATAAGGTTATTATGGGGGTCTAGACTGGTACCCTCAAGAGGACAACTTGAGGGGAAAAGGAACGGAATTGTTGATTGCACTGCTGGTCGACTAGTTTTACCGCAAATAAGCCTTTTCAAATTTAAGGGATATATATTATAAGAGCGCAACCACTCATCAAGTGTTTCTATAGGATTATTTACGCACGAGTGGAGTAAGATGTTGAACATGATTTATGCAGTAGTAAATAGCATGTTGTCACTTATTTGCACGTTAGAAAAGCAATAAATACAATATTTTTAATTGAAAAATGTTTAAGAAGGAAAACAAAGAAACAAGTCAGTTTCGTATTGAGGAGATAAATACTTGAAAATAAACAGTTAAGTTCACATAAAGGGAAAGGGAAAGGGTGAACATGTATTAACAAAGTAAGGCATGTTTGGACTAATTAAAAAAACAAATGTGTTATGGTAAAAGCCTAAATATCCCCAGCAGAGTCACCATGTTGTCGCGCCCCTTTTTTTTCCCTTCACAACGGAAGTCAGGGTTTCGACATTCATTGGGACAACTCGTTTCCTTTTGGGAAATGGGTACAAAAGTTGAAGAGTCGCCACCTAACAATATTAAAGGTGCGTTAGGGCACCTATTGCAAGTAACTCATAGAAACCGGTTTGTGTTACCAGAGATTCGGGTAAGGTCTTGCAATAGAAACCTAATAAGTTTGCCTATTGATTTTAGAATATATTGAATCTGGGCAGTTCACAAAGAAGCAAAGCAAAGTTTTACAATTTTCATAAGGTTTTAATTACCTACAGGCTTCCCTAGGTGTAGATCAGGGATACCTTATGACATGCTGTCTAAAGTGAAATCACAATTCTGGAAGTCGATTAAATAAGAAAAAACGGTTTGAGTTTTAGGACATTTTATAAACATGCTTGTCTAGTTGCTGAACAACACGAAACTGATTTCATACATATTTATCCTATAACATGGTGTCTAGGTATTGGGGCTACTTTTCAACATTCTTATCGACAGGATGGTTATTGATTTATGCGATGCAGACATGGTTTAAAGTGAATATAAATGCAGTCCTAAGGCAGGGTCTCTAATGCACATAAAGAATGGACGTTTTTGTTAGGAAGAATTATAGCGGTAACTTTGGCGGAATTTCTAGGTGGTCATGATCATGTAGAAACAAAATTTCGTAACAAATGATACAATGAGCCTATAACATGTTTTTCTGGTATGCAAAAAAGGTAAACATAATAATCCTAAGGTATGATTTCTAATGCAAGTAAACAAAACAACCTAAGGCAAGACTTCTAATGTTAATAAGCATAATAAACCTAAAGCAGGATTTTTAGTGCAAGTAAATATAATAAACCTAAAGTATGATTTCTACCCGGTTTCCCCATGAAAAGCATATAAGAATCCCTCCCCTTTTTACTAATTTCCCCAATATCCGTTTAAAAGGATTATTATTACAAACCACACATAAATGGATTACATAATAAATGAAAGCTATATTATAGGGAGCATGAATAGGCCCAAAATGATTCTGAAAATACCAGGTCTTCCAATAGTCCAAGATGCCATAGTCTTATAGTGTTCAATAGGAGTATCCTTGTGTGTCTAAGTTCCCTAAGGATCTCAGGGATCCCGGGAAATGCTCAACACCAAGATCCTTTCAAATAGAGAAGTGGTCATGTGCAGTGTGGAAGGGCATCCCCAGTGTGCCAGTGTTCGGAGGAATCTCATGGATTCCTAGGAAGTACACACACTGGAGGGGCAGAACTTAAGTAATCTAAGAGTAGAAGTAAGAGTATTTGACATAGTTGGAATAACTCAGAATAAGAGTAAAACCTTCAGGAGTGAAAAAGTATTTCAAAAAAGGAAACAATTCTTAAAAAAGGTGTTAAGAGTGAATACAGTTTTGGAAGCAATTTTGAAAACAAACGACAACACAATCACAAAAACCCCAAAGTTCCCAAATTCAAATTTATTCATCACTTAATTATAAGTGAAGACAAACAACTTTACATAGGGATTCAGGGGGGTTGGGAACACAAGACACTTGAAACAGGAGCACATAGGAAGGATAAGAAGGAGAGCATATTGAACAACAAATGCACAAAACACAAGCTATTGATTCAGAGTCTTAACAATGAAATCATACTTGAAGCTAAAGTGGTAATAGACAGTAAAACAGAGAGACAAAATATGGGAATAGTCATGCTGAGGACATGGGTCTACTACACAGATTTAGTCATGCCAATTAGGTTAATCTAGTACATTAGGAGTCTGAGATACTAAAATGAACATGCTAGTTGAAGGAAGTGAACAGGAACTCCAGTAAACATGCTGGTTAAAGTAACAAACAAGAAGATTGAAACATAGACATGTAGATTAAAATATTGAACAGAAGAGGGTGAAACCTAAGCATACTGATCAAAGCAACAAACAGGAGAGAACAATTAAGTACATGATCAATTAAACTAGTGCAAAAGGAGACATGGATTAAAAGATATGGAGTAACAAAGAGCACAAAGATTTAAACTTCATACTAGAAGAGGTGGTATTAAGAACAGAAACATACCAGTTAAGAGAGCAAAATAGAAAGGTAAAGTAGATAGAATTCCACAATCTAGCATTGGCTTTCAGCCGACTAGACAAGCAATGAGCACAAGTAACAGAACGCAATGAGTGTGTGTTTTTTATTGAACCACTGTTCGTGTGTTTGAGAGGTAAAATAATAGTGTATATATAGCACTTAAGGAGTAGGACAAATAAGGTAAAGAGAATCATAAGTCAATCAATTAAGGACAATCAAATAACCACAGAATCAATTGAGATAAGGGAGTCCGGAACAGACCCCTTAATTAGAGGTAATCACTTTAACGGTCAAAACAAATGGGGGTTAATTAGGGTAAGGGATCCAAATTATACCAAATAGGGAGTTAGTAAAAATCCCAAAATCATACGGGCGACTAACTAAGGCAAGTGTGACCAATTAAAGTTACAAATAAGGAACCAAATAAGATATGTGCACACAGATTTTAACATGGAAAAATAATAGGAAATAATGAGTAAGAATCTCCAAAGAATATTGTTTTTTGGAAAAGAATTTCTCAGATTCTTTACATAGAAATCAACTATGTAAAACCTCACAAAAATACAGAATTCAACAAGAAAAGCAGGTTCGAACCGTTAATAGAGATTAATTAGGGAAATTTCCCAAGGCATACAAGATTTAATAGGGAAAAACGTTTAAGTCCAAAAATGGAGTAAACTAATACGACTGGTATCACAGAAATACCCAAAATACTGAAACAAAGTTGATGAAATCAAAATATCACAAATTTGACTAGGGTTTGAACATTCATGCGAAAATTAGTCAAGATGATGAGGAACAGTTAAGTAAAAACTGAGAAGTTTAGAAAAATCTTCGAAGAATAGTTTGAGATGAACCCTAGTTTAGAAAGAATGATTAAAAGTCAAAATAGCTAATTTAAACAAGAGATTCTTTAAAGGAAAACACTTGATAGTACTCGAATCACCGATCTACAAAGATCTGAGAAGAATCGACAGTAATGAACTAGGGTTTTCAGAAAATAGTAGAGATGAAGAGAATCGGTCAAAATACCCATGGATTCATAAAACAACAAGGAGAAATCTTTACTTACAAACAGAAATGGCCTGAGACAGGCCGGTAAACAAGTTTCGAACTAGAACCAGTTGGATTTCCTTGAGATCTTCTCAAGGAATCATGAAATCGAAGAGCCATGGAGTGTAAGAGACTAGTGGTGGTCAGAGAGGACACAAAAATACCATAGGAAAGAGGTTCTCGTCGGTGATGGCGATTAGGGTTAGGGTTAGGTTAAGAGAGATTTGAGAGATGAGGGGAGACGATAACGGCGGGTTGGGAGAGAATGAAAAGGGTTTAGGGTTAGTTAGGATTAATTATGGTAAGGGTGAATGTCGACCGTTGATCTAAAAGATCAACGGCCACGATTGAAGAGGAGTTATTGGGTCGGGGTATGCAGATTGGGCCTAAGGGTTTTGGGCTAGCTCTTTTGGATTAATATTAAAGGGGTTCTGGGCTGGTTTTAAAGGGGTCATGTCTGAAAATAAAAGGTTATTTGTTAAATACCCAAACAATTGATAAAAAATATTTTATAAAATAATTAATAGATTATAAAAGAATAATTTTCATTTATAAAAATGCTTTAAAATAATTACTCAATATTTTAAAATTACAATGAGCTATTTTCTGGTAAAATAATGTAATAATGCATGCATGGGCTATAATTGCAAAGTTATTGCAATTGTAACCCAAAAAAATATAAATGTGGCTACATGTGCAATAATTTAAGCCTGATATGAATATAAATAGCAATATTGAACCATGAAATTGTTATAAAGTCATTTGTGATGCAATTTGTAATTGTTTAATGTAAATAAAATACTAGGATAAATTAATAAAAAATCCCTAAAAATGTAGAAATTATGGAAAAATATCAATTGATGCAAATGCATAGTTTTGAAGCTATATATGCATTTAAAAATATTATAGGCAAAAATTGGGTATCAACAGTAGATGGCATGAGAAATACTTCCCATGTCACCAATGTAAATTAAAGTCTCTTTATGCCATTAAATGTGAAGGAGTGCATGATGGACAACTTCAGGAGATTCAAGATGGAAAACTATAGGTGAATCAAGAAGAAGGGGAAGTTTGTGGAGTGCCAATGGAGGAGAAACCTCCTCTGGGAGTGGTCCATGCTGAAATATCTCTGTGTGTGGAAATGGGAGTGGTGTTTGACCAAAAGGTTTTAAGCCCTTTTTGTTAAACTTATTTAATAAGAAGATAATGAGTGAATCCTATTTAAATATAATAAATCCTAGATCTGAAGTTTTATTATTTCGATGATATGGGACCGTATCCAGAGCAGTGAATACAAAGTTAATGCTCAATGATAGTTAGTGAATATGAAGATAAAAACATGCAATAAATGTGACAAATGGCATTAAATGTAATAAGAAGGAATTTGTCACCCAAATGTTGAATTGGTTGGATGATTCCTTCTTATGACAATGGTGTGTGACGATATACTAAGAAGACGGACAAAGTATTCTTGGATCTTGTGAGTAAAAGAAGAATGTTGACCAATGGAATCAAACAGAGGTGACAAGATAAGCTTTTGGTATATTCTTGATAGTCAACCCTTTATAAGATGTTCTTATAAAAAAAAGTGAAGATCTCCTTTATTCCTTATCTCTTCCTATTTATAAGGATATTCCTAGGAAACCCTAAAAAAATACAGTGGGAGGAATATTCAGTGAAATATTCCTTTCCGCAATTCTAAGACTATTCTAGCCTTGCTGCTCTTTGTTCTTTACTCGACCTCAGCATTGGTCTCTCTCTTGGCAGCTCCACGCCATTAGACCGTGCTCAACCTTGTCCATAGCTCGTCCGTTTGCATTCGCTAAACTTGACTTAATTTTGACCCATACAGTTAGTCCCCCTGCTTATTGAGGTCTTTTTCTTGGATATCCTCGATGAGCGGACTTTATCTGCAGTCGATCAAAATAAATTCTGACGTGGTGACTTAGTTGAGTTGGTCTGTTTTGAACTAGTGACGTGTCACCTTAAAGGTCATGATTGGCAAGACTGACATAGGATGATGTCATGGCCACGCGCGTCATCATTACGCATCTTCCCGATGCACAACGTTGTTTCCAGAGCCTCTGTTGCTTCGATTTTAGTTCAACTGACGGTTCCTTGCATCAATTTGGGCGTCATAATCACCTATAAATAGAGGAGGGGGGAGTCCAAAATTAAACTTTCACACTTCATGCTCCATTTACATCATGTTTGTTCCTCTACTTCTTTTTCAATCCTTGTTTCCGACTTCCTCTTCCTTCTTAGCTCTAGCTTCTGATTTCTTGTCCTGTCTAAAATCTATCTTTCCGGATCCATCGTACACGCGTTACTGCAAAAATGACAAACCCGACTCATACTTCTGACATTAACTCTGATGCAACCCCATTGTCGGTGGCCATGGCTTCCAGCGATGGCTAACCCACGATTGCGGAAGACGAAAGTTTTCCCACCGTGGAGGAGGTTGTTCCTCGTAATCCGTCGATCAGAAATGATTTCTCAAAAGAGCCCACCCTTGTTCCTGAGTTTGTACTATCTAATATGGCGTCGAAGCAAATATCCGCCCTCCAGTCTAAATTCCATATCCCTTCCTATATCGATATCGTTCCGGCAGGAAATAATGTGATACAAGTCCACCGGCCCGGGTATTGCGCGTTCTACGCTTTCACGTTCTTGGTGGGTTCCTCTCATCCTCTTCCTCTATTAGCTGAGGAGTTCTTCCGCTTCTACGTCATTTGTCCGGCGCAACTTTCCCCTTTCTTGTACAAAAATTTTCTGATGTTGGCGAAGTTCGCAGAGTTGGCCGGCTGCGAGGTCTCCATTTGTCACCTGTTACACCTCTTCTCTCCTAGTTTTTACAGGGGCACGCTAATTCATCTCTGCCATCGCGGGACTAAATGGTTGGTAGCAGTGATGGATGACAAAGTAAATCGTCGATTCTGGTGCAGCTATTTCTTTGGCAGAATCGAGCATGTAGTGGTGGACCTAGCCGGATTCCTACAGCATTGGAACTTCAACCATAAGAATCTATTACCATGTGTAATTTGTTTGTTCCTCCCCTCCCCCTCCCCAACCTTTTTTTGTTTTTGAATTTTTCGTGTCCTTCTACTTTCAGTTGAGATGCGTCCACCTTCCCTGGTTTTTGGCATTGAAGATTGGGTAACTCGCGTCCTACCTCACACTGTGAGAATTCGTGACTACGCGTCCTTCAATAACCGGTTTGGGCCCAAGACTTCGACTAGTAAGTCTGATTTTCAATTTTGCAACCTTTCCGTCTTCGTTATAGCTTGTCGCCATCGATTGTCATTTTTTGACATAATTTCCTCTGTGCCAGGTCATTGATATTCTAAGAAGGCGAAGGCTCCGGTGCATGTGTTCCGCCAAGCGTCCGCTTCGGCTTGAATGCAATTCGTACTGGCCGAGTCCATACGAAACGAACAAACTCTAGCTCCGCCATTGGGCAATTTCGGCCCACAAGCGGCAATCCCGTCAGATGAGACCCCTGCCCTCCCCGTTTTGCACCTGGTTGATGAGTCGTCACATGGGGAGGAGTAGGCGGTACCGAGGAAAAGGCGGAGGGTGGGGACTGGAAGGATCGATGCTGGCAATGTCGAACCTTAGAGGCCCATTGCTTTAGATGTGGAGTAAGCGCCTATACGCATTGAGGCTGATTCCACGCCGGATATCGTCATGGAGGAGAAGCCATCAGAGGCTGAAGGGGTACGCGAGGGAACGTGCACGAAAAGCCAAAGTTGGCTCATCATCAGCGGATGGGAGAGATAAAATCATCCTCGTGGAAGATGATGGGTCAGGCTCCGATATCGGCCCCGAGGAGGTGAGGGCCTTTGAGGAGAGGTTCACCCGAGTGGAAATAAGTATGGAGTGGCCTAATCAGAATATAGTCATCCCCGTAGATTATAACCTTTTGGTTAACTCAGAACGGGCGGTGCCGGCCTTCGCTCCTTTTTGTGTGGACTTAGAGAATAGGACGCTGTAGACGCTGAAGGATGCGGATCTGTCCTTGGGTATACCTGGCATGGCCTTGCGAATAAGTTTACTTTTCCCGTGTTAAGTCAGTTCACTTTGTATTTTTTGTTTACCACGTCTGACCCGTCTTCTTTTGTATGTCAGACCCTCATTTTGGAGATTAAGTATGATCGTAGGGAAGAGCAAAGGACAACCCTATTAAAAAAGATGGAATCCAAGTACATAGAGTACAGTTCCAAGCACCGAACACTGGTCAACGTACTTGGTGAGGATGGCCAATTTCAAACGCTTCGCGATGAGCTCAAGCAGAAATATGAGGAGTTGATGGAGAAGGATAGGGATCTCATGAGGTCCATCAGCAGGTGCAGCGTGCTTGAGGGGGTGCTGAAAGATAAGGAAGATGAGCTGGAGATGAGAAAGGGAGTGATCTCCGAGAATGTTGACCTTCAGGCTCAAGTGGTGTCCTTAAGGGTCGAGCTCGAGCAGAGCGAAGCTAGGGCCATCAGCTTGATGAGTGAGTTGAGTGCCAGGATTGAAGAGTTGGATCGAGTTGAGAGAGCCAGGATGGCTGCTGTGGCGGAGGCGGCTGCATTAGGGGGTACCCTCCATGTTTACAGGTCTGAGCAGGCTAATGAGACGGAAACTTCGGCGCTCAAGGAAGTGAGGTTCGAAGAATGGATAGGGGTCTTGGAGGTGGAGCTGCCTGACCTGAACGAGCAGGTTGCTGTCCTAAGAGCTTTTTTGGATGGTTGGTCCCCATTGTATCGTATAATATTGTTATTCCAAAACAATATTTGTTTTGATTGTTACATTAAAATTAGTTGTATTGTATTGTTAAATCCATTGTTCCGGAACAATGAAAAGTACCATTTTTTGAAACAACCGATTTGGTGTGGCGTGATTGTTTCCTATTTTTCCCCCCAATTATGTCCTAAATTATTACTCCATAATTTTATTTTACCCTTAACCTTTTTTTCTATTTTAACTCCAAATCTCCAACCTATAACCTACTTTATTTTTTCCAGAACTTCTGCCGCTAACGTTAAAGGTGTTTTGTCGCCTTCTGTTTTATTTTTTTTCTCCTAATTTGCTTTTAACTCAATTTAATTAGTTTTGATCCTTTGTTTTTCCTTTTTCTGTCTCGCTCCTTTGTTCTGCTTTCTTAAGATGATTTGTCTTCCTTCTGTTTTGTTTTTTAAAATTATTTTTATGTATAATTTTTGATAAATTCAAAATTTAAACAATTGAGGTTATTTTAGTAAACTTATCAGTTATAGTACAGTACCATAGAGTCAAATCAAATAGCAAAATTTTATTTAACAATAACAAACAATACAATCTATCCAAACATTGTATTCATAAAACGATATGATACAATACTATACAATACAATACATTATAAAACGATGGGGAACAATGATCCAAACAAAGTGTAAAAGCCGAGAAGGTGCAACATCAGGCCCAACCATCTACTTCTCATACTTCTATCGATCCCAGTGTGTCACGAGAGTTGTATGAGAGGTGGGTTCATGCTGAGGCCCAACTTGATATATACATGGGTCTGATGAAGGCCGAAAAGGTATCTGAGGCGGAGTTCGAGGATGTTAGTGTCAATGCATGTGTAGCTCGTGATGCCTGTGGTTATGACCCCGGTACGCCCAACACGGACGATGATGAAGATGCCTTAGACGGGCTTGCTCCAACCCTCGGTACGATGTTAAGTATGCTGATGGCGTTGGTGATGGTGGGGACGATGCGACGTGAAGTCTCTGTACTTGGTTTTCGTTTGTTTTTGTGGGGGAGTCTTTTGAGCCCTTTGTAAGATGTATTGGAGTGAATGATTTGAATGGAACATTTATCTTTTGTAGTGTATTTTCAGCTCTGTTTTCTTTTCTGAGAATGTCTTCTTTTGTAAAAAGCCCCTGACTTTCTGTCGGTCGAACGTAGGTTGGTTCAATGAGATTGAATATATGTCGACTCGAACGAGGTCAAATGCAAGTCGGTTCGAGCGAGGTCATACATACATTTCCTGTGTTAATTCGAAGGACGTCGAATATAAGTCGATTCAAACGAGGTCTAATGTATACTTGGAAAATAATTCGAGCGAGGTCGAATGTAAGTTAATTCGAATGAGGTTGCAAGTAAGTCGATTCGAACGAGTCCGACCGTAGAATTTGAAATCAATTCGAGCGAGGTTGAATATAAGTTAATTAGAACAAGGTCGACTGTAAGTCGACTCGAGAGAGGTAGAATGTAGACTTGGAGAATAATCCGAGCGAGGTCGAATGTAAGTTTCTTTGAACGAGGTCGAATATAAGTCGATTCGAACGAGGTTGAATATAAGTTAATTCGAACGAGGTCAAATGTAAGTCGATTTGAATGAGGTTGATTGTAAGTTGATTCGAATGAGGTTGAATGTAGACTTGGAAAATAATTCGAGCAAGGTCGAATGTACATTTCATGTGTTGGCGTAATGTGTAAACTTGGAGGAGTCCCAAGTCATGTTTATAGTGGTACCTTAATTTGGTCTATTGACGAATGGAGGAGGTTGACCACGTTTTCTTTACTGTTTATGTTCTTGGTAGCTGTTGCTAATTTGGTTGTGCTCGAGGTATCTGGTCGATTTGGCATTCGTCGAACTCGGGCAGTAGCTTACGAATCTCGGCCTGATATTTTTGTAGCCTCTGTTCTTTAATTTTGAAAGTCCCTATGACTTGGTTGATGACGAGTTGTGAGTCACATTGGAGGATGACTCGTCGTGCTCCGTATTTGAGAGCTAGTATATGTCCTGCAATTACGGCCTCATACTCGACTTCATTGTCAGTCATATGGGGACACAGTATGGACTAGCGGATGACCTCACCTGTCGGGACCTCGAGTGCGTGTCCCATTCCAGATCTTGGCGCGTTGGAGGCTCCATCGGTGTATAGGACCCATAGGTCGAGTAATTGGGGGAAGTGCTAGAGGCTTCCCGTTCGACCTCAAGCATTATTTTGGCGTTAAAGTTGGCGACGAAGTTAGCGAGTACTTGCGACATTATCGTTGTTCGCGGCTGATATGTTATATCGTGCTCGCTTAATTAGATGGCCCACTTAGCCAATCTACCTGACAACTCGAGTTCATGTATGATGCTTCATAGGGGGAAGGTCGTGACCTCCGATATGGGATGGCATTGAAAATAGGGTCTAAGCTTTCGTGAAGCTACGACTAATGCCAGGGTCAGCTTTTTGAGGTGGGGATACCTCGTTTCGGCCTCAGCCAGGGTTTTGCTAATGTAGTAGATTGGATATTGGATACCTTTGTTTACACAGAACAAGACTGCGCTCAGAGCAACGTCGGATACGGCCAGGTAATTTAAGAGATGCTCGCCGGGTTCTACCTTGGCGATAGCGGGGGTAAGTAAAAGTATATCCTTTATTCTCTTAGGGCATTGATGCACTCGGAATTCCACTGGAGTGTGTTGTCCTTATTGAGCACGTTGAAGAACTTGTGGCATCTATCAGAGGATCGTGAGATGAACCTTGAGAGGGCGGCCATATAGCCAATCAACTTCTGCACTTGTTTCATGATGGTCAAATTTTCATGTATTCCCTGTTGAATCAAGTCACTGCATGGGTTCAAAGATTGACAAATGCCAACCTAGTTGAACCATGTCCATCAGGGCAAACATAGTCAAACAGACCCATTGGCACGATAAGCGTCCATGCACAGGAGATAAACATTATCTGTGAACTAAGAGGTTATCTCCTAAGCGAAAAGGTTTCAAATTGATAAGAAGATGGAGTTCGATTTCAGGTAGGACAGAATCAAGATCAAGAAGGTTGAGATAAACACAAACTCTTCCACCAAGGAAGAGTTGCATTAGAACTAAACAACAACATCTCAACTACTGATTTTATAAAATGTTGAAGCATTCTTGCTGAAGAATTTACGCACAAACACAGAAGTGAAACAAGAACTAAAAGCAAAATTATCAAAGCAATTTTGCAAGCAGAATCCTTGTGCGACGTAAAAGCTACTTGAACCATCTAGAAGAACCAGTTCCATCTGTTGTCTTTTGAGTCTAGTTGGTTGTCGTAGGTGATTACATATTGTATCTTTTAGCTTTATCTAGAAGCAATTGTAATAGGTACACACTGTTCAAGTTAGAGTTAACTTGAAGTTTGTCGCAATTAGCTATAGGCTAGTTTGCCACAAAGGGATTACAGTTAGTCCTTAGGTTTACAAAAGAGTTTATTTTGTAAATGTTGTTAGGCTCATTGACGTAGTGAAGAGTTTGGGAAAGTCCTACTGGGAAGTATGTCGTGGTTTTATTCACCTTTTGAGCAAGGTGTTTTCCACGTAAAATTGTTGTGTTCTTTAAATTCTGCAATTACTTTTCCGCAAACTGTAGAAGTTGGAACACCAACAAGAACCAGGTTCTTCTATAGAGACTGCACTCGAAAATTGGACACCACCCAAATCAACCCCCCTTCTGTGTGGTATTGACGTATAAAACATCAATTGGTATCAGAGCAGTTATCCTTGAAAAGGCTAACACCTTGGAAAAGATCAAAATGAGTGCACCACCTGGAAACTTGGAGGGTCAATCAACTGCAAGGCCACCACTCTTTAATGGCCAGTATTACTCCTGGTGGAAGAACATGATGAAGGATCACTTGATTGGAGAAGACTATGAACTCTAGGACATAGTCACTGATGGTCCTCTGGCCACCATGAAGAAGACTGCTGAAGGAGTAGATGTACCAAAAACTAGAGCTGACTGCACTGCTGAAAATCTGAAGAAATGGGAGAAAAATGCTAAGGCCAAAAAGTGGCTGGTTTGTGGACTAGGTCTAGACGAGTATAGTAGGATTCAAAGCTGCACCACTGCCAAAGAAATTTGGGATAACTTACAAGTAGTCCACGAAGGAACACCTCAAGTGAAAAGATCAAGAGGTACTCTACTATACTCTCAGTATGAAAACTTCACTATGAAAGAAGGAGAGACAATCCAAGAGATGTACACACGGTTCACAACTTTGACAAATTAACTTAAGTCTCTTGGTAGAGTCATTCTTGAAGAGGACAGGGTAGAGAAGATCCTGAAAAGGGTCTTACCAAATTCCTGGGAAAGTAAAATCACTGCTATCCAGGAATCCAAAAATATGGCAACCCTCAGATTGGACGAGCTAATTGGAAATCTTACTGCCTATGAACTTAGAAGGCAAACAATGAAAATGGCTGCTCCAAAGAAGGAAAGGAGTCTAGCACTGAGAATCATTGAGGGAGCAGATCTAGAGGAGGACGAGATGACCATGATTACCAAAGAATTCAGAAGCTTTCTCATAAGAAAGAAGGGAATCTCAAGAGGTGGAAACTACAACAAAGCAAAAGCTCCTGAAAGGCCAACCAACGAGGGATGCTACAAGTGTGGAAAGACTGACCACCATATCAAGAACTGTCCTCAGTGGAAAATGGAATGGGAAAAGGAGAGATTTGAAAGAAGGGACAGGAAGAAGGAACTGGTCCAACCCAAGAAAACCACAACAAAAGCTATGGTTGCTGCTTGGGGGGGAAATCTCAGATGAAGAATCAGAAGATGGTGAGAATGAAGAACAGGCGCTCATGGCAATTGGCGAATCTGATGAGAAATCATATGAAGAACCAGAGGTAAGTATATCCCATCTCAAAAACAAAATAAAATTCCTATCTAAAGAAAAACTCTCTGTGTTGCTACTTGAATTCATGGATGATTCCGAAGAAACAACCAAAGAGAAAGAACAACTCTATAAAGAGTGTACAATGCTAAAAGCAAAATGCATGAACTTGGAAATCAGAGTAAGTGAATCTGAAAAGAAAAACACTGTCTTGATGAACCAGGTTCATTCACTTGAAACTAAGATTCTAGAGCTAAAATCTGAAAATTTAAAATTAAAGCTAGGAACCAGTAAAAAGATTGTTGATCATTCTCATATCATGTTAGAAGAAAATGTGGGAAAACTAAAGGATAAGATGTATACTAAGGATGAACAGATAAGGACACTTAAAGAAGAACTTGGTAAAGTCAAACATGAATTAGATCGAACTTGCAAATGGAATAAATCCTCTGATGCCTTGACATGGCTTCAAGAAAATCATAGTAGCAACCGGAGAGGACTTGGCTTTGGGAGTCAATTTCCCAAGTGGGATCCCAAAAGCAAGTATCTCACTCTCCCTGAGAATAAAATTTTCACCCACTGTGGTAAGACTGGTCATTACAAAATTGAGTGTACTACAAAAGAACAGGCCAGTCGAAAAAATGAGAGCTTTGTTAAAAGAAAAAACGGGTTACCAAATTGGGCCAGAAAAAGCTTAATTCATCCTTTCTCTCATAGAAAAGGACCCAAACTAGTTTGGGTTCTTAAGACTAACCTCTGATCTCTTTTTGTAGGTTCAAGTGAGAGGAAACAGCCAAATTTGGTAATTGGATAGTAGCTGCTCAAAACATATGACAGGGAGCAAGGAACGATTCCTTTCACTTGAAAACCTCAAAGGAGGAAATTTCTCATTTTGAAATGGAAAGAAAGGAGATATTATTGGGGTTGGTAAGGTAGGTAAGGATGACACATATTCCATTGAACATGTGTACTTGATATATGGATTGAAATATAGCGTGATCAGTGTGTCACAATTATGTGACAGAGGTAACCTGGTTGCTTTCATTTCCACAAAATGTTTTGTGATTAACTTGTTTACTGACAAGATTGTTTTGCAGGGAAAAAGAATGAATAACTTCTATGTCATAGACTTGTCCACACTATCAGAAAATGAACTCACTTGCTTAAGTGTGTTGGACAGTGATCCCCTCCTTTGGCACAAAAGACTTGGTCACGCGAGTCTAAATCAGCTTAACAAATTAGTCTCTAAGGACTTAGTGGTAGGGCTTCCTAACATTAAGTTCAAGGAAGACAAAGTTTGTGAGGCATGTGCAAGGGGGAAGGAGGTAAGATCCTCATTCAAAAGCAAGAAAATGGTCAGTACCACCAGGACGTTGGAACTGGTTCATATGGACCTATGTGGTCCTATGAGAACTCTGAGCAGAGGTGGTAAGAAATAAGTAATGGTGCTAGTTGATGATTACTCAAGGTTCACTTGGACCTTATTTCTTACATCTAAAGATGAAGCATTTGATATGTTCACTTCATTTGTTAGAAAAACACAAAAATAGTTAGGAAATAAACTAGCATCAATAAATATGATCATGGTACTGAATTTGAGATGCAAAGTTTGCTGAATTATGTGATAACCATGGTATAAATCAAAACTTTTCTGCCACTAGAACCCCACATCAAAATGGGGTTGTTGAAAGAAAGAATAGAACTCATGAAGATATGGCTAGAACCATGCTTCTTTCTGGCAAACTACCACACAGCTTCTGGGCAGAAACAATAAACACTGCATGCTACATAATAAATAGATGCATGACCAGACAACTGGTAGAGAAAACTCCTTATGAATTACTTATAGGGAGAAAGCCTAACATATACCACCTTAGGGCTTTTGGATGCAAATGCTTTGTGCACAATAATGGCAAAGATTCCCTAGGTAAATTCGATCCCAGAAGTGATGAGGGAGTATTCTTGGGATATTCATCACATAGCAAAGCCTATAAAGTATATAACAAAAGAACTATGTGAGTAGAAGAGAGTGTGCATGTTGTCTTTGATGAAACTAACACTCTTTCTGAGAGACAGGAACCAGAAGATAAGGAGCTTGGACTAGTCAGAAGAAGTGAACAAATTGAAGAATATATGGAAGATGGAACAGGTGATGGATCAGGTCCAACTACCCCAAGCAACATGACAGGGGGAACTCAACAGCATATCACTCTGGACCTTGACCCTGATCCAGTTCCACAACAACAAGACACCATGAGATCATCTAGAAGTGAACAAATGGTGCTCATACCACACAAATATTAAAGCTCTCACCTTCTTGAGAACATCATAAGAGATTTGACATCCGAAATCAAAACAAGATCCTCTTTCAAAAATCTGTGTGCGTTTGATGCCTTTCTATCCTTGATCGAACCAAAGAACATTGGTGAAGCCTTACAGGACGCTGACTGGGTAAATGCCATGCAAGAAGAGCTGAATCAATTTGAATGAAGTCAAGTATGGAACTTGGTACCCAGACCACTAGAAATATCAATGATTGGCACAAAGTGGGTCTTCAAGAACAAACTCGATGAGAATGGAACTGTTACAAGAAACAAGGCCAGACTGATTGTCCAAGGATATAGTCAAGAAGAGGGAATTGACTATGATGAGACCTTTGCTCCTGTGGCAAGACTGGAGGCAATAAGACTTATAGCATTTGTTGCACACATGGAATTCACTCTCCGTCAGATGGATGTAAAGAGTGCTTTCCTCAATGGCTATCTAAAGGAAGAAGTATTTTTCAAACAGCCTCCAGGTATTGAAAGCAAGGAGTCACCTGACCATGTATACAAACTTGACAAGTCTTTGTACAAACTCAAACAAGCAACAAGAGCATGGTATGAGCGGCTATCAAAATTCCTGCTAGAACATGGATACAAACGAGGTAAAATTGACAGTACATTGTTCTTAAAGGAAAAAGGTAAGGATCTTTTGGTTGTGAAAATATATGTGGATGATATCATATTTGGGAAAACCTCTGAAAAATTGAGTAAGGAATTTGCTAAACTTATGGGGAGTGAGTTTGAGATAAGTATGATGGGTGAGTTAAACTTCTTTTTAGGCTTGAAAATCAAGCAAAACTAAAATGGAACAATGATCCATCAACAAAAATATGTGGAAGAATTGCTCAAAAGATTTAAAATGGAAGACTCAAAAGAAATTGACACCCCCATAGCCACAGCTACAAAATTAGATGTGGATGAACCTGGTTCATCCGTTGATCAAAAGCTATACAGAGGGATGATTCGGTCTTTATTATATCTCACTGCCAGCAGACCTGATATTGTGTTCAGTGTAGGACTGTGTGCTAGATTTCAGGAAAATCCAAAGGAGTTCCATCTAACTGCAGTGAAGAGAATTCTGAGGTATCTGAAGGGCACTACTGATTTTTGACTTTGGTATCCTAAAGGTAGTAATTTCGACCTTGTAGGATATGCTAATGCGGATTATGCAGGTTTCCTGGTTGACAGGAAAAGTACCTCAGGCATGGCTCACTTTTTGGGCTCTTGCCTTGTGTCTTGGGCCACAAAGAAACAAAATTCAGTAGCCTTGTCTATTGTTGAGGCTGAATATGTGGCTGCAGCCTCATGCTGTGCTCAATTGCTATGAATCAAGCAACAACTCGTGGATTTTGGTATAGAGGTTGGATGCATTCCTATTTTTTGTGACAACACTAGTGTAATTAGCATGATGAAGAACTCGGTTCATCATAAGAAAACCGAGCACATAGATGTCAGACACCATTTCCTAAGAGATAACTATGAAAAAGGAATGATCTCAATCGAATTTTGTGCTACTGACAAACAAATTGCAGATATCTTCACTAAGGCACTAAGTAGGGAGCATTTTGAGAGAAACAGGATGGAATTAGGGATGATTAAGATCACCTAATTGAAAAACAAATGATTTTATTTTGGTTAGAAACACTAAAAAAAGGTAACTAACCAGACTAATCATTGCTCAGTATCATGACTTTACTGCCATACTCTCTTGCCATGTATTAATATGATTCCCTAGTTGCTAATGATGTTTTTCTATCTTTGTAAATTGAAGCAAATTAAAGACTATAACACGATGAACCTAATTCATCGCTGCTGGTTCATCTGACTGACAAGGTACATGCTCATCACCATACACTTATTGAAATAATTATAGTCACACATGAGCAGGACTCTATCTATATTTGGTTCATTTCAAATTTTCAGTACTTATCCCAAAATAAACCCGTTTCAAAGAGTCCCATCGAACCTTAATTAGCCTAGATTTAGGGAGTCATAACCGTCTAATCACTGACACTCTTTCAGTGATTAGACTCCCACTTGACCAAGAATTACCCCCGTTGTACAATAATAACCACATCTTTAAAACGCCATCATTTCCTCCCCTCTTCAAAAGCATAACCGTCGAACCAAGTTCATCATTCCTCTCATACCAAAGTGATCAACATTCTTCTCTCCCAAAATCTTCATAACAATGTCTTCTACACCACCCCCTGCTTCATCTTCATCAACCACCCCTTACTACGGGCTCAGTCTTGAAGACACTGGTTCTAACTCTCCATCTGTACACAACTCACACTCTCCCACTAGGTCTTCAACCCCTCAAAACCCTCCAGTTCCTGAACCTATCCCTGAACCCACTCCAACCCCCAGAAAACGTAGAGTAACAATGTTGGCCAGGAAAACAGTTGCATCTGGTTCTCTTGCCAGAAAATTAAATGAGAAACTTCAAGCCAGCAAGGACCAAGACTCTGAATCTTCTAGTGGGTCCTTCAAATCTGTAAATGAGGAAGAAGCACTAGGTTCATCTGACACAGAAAAGGGAAATCTTGAAGTTAGGTCTACAACTGAAATGGTTTAAAACATGTTTATCTTGATTGGGTTGATAGTGGATGTAGAGGTACCAGATAGGCGAAGAAAAATTTGGAAAAATATAAACATTGAGAGAGAAGTAAGTTCAGAAAGAGGATCTGGGAAGGAAGGTGCCACTCTGGCTATTTGTGGCCCGCTACTGTGATTGTTGAGGAAGGAGTAAAAGCTTTAGGGGGAAGCAATTCTAGGGAAGCAGCAGCATGTCTGGAAAGTCTACAACAAGTAGTAGATGAACCTGGTTCATCTATTGAGGAAACGTTGGCTGAGTTGACGAAAAATTTGGGGGAGTCCTACAATCCCAAAAAGAAGAGAACTCCAAAATCCAAGAAAGCTACTACCCCTGTTCCAACGAAGAAGAGGAAAGCTTCATCTTCTGCTGATGCTCCTGCCCCAAAGAGTCGTGGTACTAGAAGCACTGTTAGGCAAGAAGAAGAAGAATTTAAAAAAGCTCTGAGAAAGGGAAAGAAGAAGAAGTCTTCCAAGGGAAAGGCAAAAGTTGGAGAGCCCGTTGAGGAAGTTCATGTTGATGACGATGAGATGGACCTGGTCCATCAGGAGGAGCAACCAGCACAAGTTGAGGTTGAGACACAAAAACCCAAGAAAGCTAAGGCTTCTTCCAAGAAGTCAGCATCTGTGTCTGCCACACCCTCAATAGTTGCAAATAGGACCAGGTCTGAGTCAAAGAAAGTAAAAATTGTTGATGATGAGGAATGGAGTGGAGAATGGTGAGGAGACTGACAAACTCACAATGTTTGGAAAGCGTACTATCTTGAAAGGGAAGCTGTTTAGAGACCTTGAGGAATCAGGGATGATTTTCCTGATGGATACCTTGGATGTGCAAGGGTGGAAAGACATGGTTCTTCACCTTGAGGGAAGGCTGGCTAGGAATGAGTTGGTTGAATTTATGGCCAACGTAGTTGTCAAAGATGGCAGGGTATCCTCCAAGGTTCAGGGAGTTGAGATTTCGTTTGATGCAAATGAGTTGGGGGAAATAGTGCATATCCCTTCTGAGGGTTATGATGATTACACAAGGCAAAGGTGGCCTAATCTTGATGGTTTTCCCTCAGCTCTTCAAATCACTAGGTTTTTCTATGAGAATGAGCAAGAACTTGAGCCTAGGGCAGTGTTTAAGAGTGAGATGAGGCCTCAACACAAACTGTTCTTTGAGTTTGTGATCAAATTTTTGCTGCCTAGGCAAGAGCGAAGGCACATTGCCAGCTACATGGATCTCACACTTATGGAATGCTTGTAAAGGGGTAAACAGATCAATTGGCCTGCCTTCATCATCCAGCTCTTGGACAGGGTTGTGAATTGAGCCAAGGCACATGCTATACCTTATGGGTTTATCCTGACTGCTGTGCTTGCTCACTTCAAGGTTCCAGTGAATAAGGCTGATGTCACGCCCCAAAATCGAGGGACCAGACCGGCGCATAACTAGATGAACCCAGTCAAGCGGACTTGGTTTGCCTATCCTACCCGACGTATTTCCCCGCGTTCATAACATACATTATTACACGTGACTTAGACAATTTAGATCCAAAGTACAATTTACAACATGATTCCATTTTTCCTCTTTAACTTTCAGCAATAGATAATCCAAAACATACAAGTTGCCTACAACATTTCTGATTTGCGATTCACCATTACGAGTGAGTACAACTACCGCCCAAAATATACACACACACACACACACACATGTATATATATAAATACAACCCACACAGTGTCTACGGATCCTCTAAGAGTACTAAGAATTTTTTCATTAACTCGCCAGTAATAAGGCCCCGGCTATACCTTTCACAACATAATAAAAAGAGAATGATGTAGTACACACACGGCCCCGAGAGGAAATGGGGCTCACCAGAACTGGTGAAAAGATGAGGAGGAGGCACCACTTACAACGGGATGAGCTACCTGCTATGGAACCACCTACATCCATATAAAAGATGTAGCACCCCCGGCAAAAGGGACGTTAGTACCATTGAATAGTACTAGTATGTATAAACAAACTTTACTCTACGTAAAATCAAGTAATGCACAGATAGAAGGCAGTCAACGAACCAACAAATATTGCACAGAGATACAGAGACAAACACAATTGAGATTTTAAGAGATTCTTGTTTCACCACAATCACATTCCACCCTTATTCCTTCTCAACAATCCACCCTTATTACTTCTTGTTGCGGCATGCAACCCGATCCTACCGGACAATCACATTTCAGCCGTATTGCATTCTGTTGCGGCGTGCAACCTGATCCCACTGGACAATCACAACCCCACCCTTATTACTTCGTGTTGCGGCGTGCAACATGATCCCACCGGACAATCACATTTTGTAGCCACAATAACAGCCCGCAATTAATTCACAAGGCTTCATATCATAAAGAGAACAATTTCATAACAACCAATCAATCATGTGTTCACAATAGTCTTTATCAACCTTTAATTAAATCACAAAATTCTCATCAATCAAGAATATAAATTCATTACAACCAAAAAACCGTACGAAGTAGCCACAATAAACCTTGCCAAACAATGAGTCATATCCAATATTGTCATGGTCATTTAGTTCGATTAAATAAATTCACAACTCTTTTTCATCATTTGTTACACAGCCCCTAGCACTTAGATACATTCACATATTTGGGTTCTACACCATTCTTTTATACCAACATATTCAAGCACTTAACGAACCTTTCACATGATAGAGTAATCACAAGGAAATCATCTTTCACAAATTAAATTAACATTGTAATCGACTAAGAGCTTCAGAGAATGAAATTTACACCTCAATACTTCAGAACTATCAATTCACATGTACTCAGCAATAACTCATACCTAAATTCTCGGACACCAACAAGGTGACTCTAAGAAGATTAAAGTTAGCCATACATACCTTGTGTCGAATTTTCCTTTTAATTTCTATCACAATTCACCGAACCGTCTAGCACCGTCAATCTATTCCACAATGCGACATATTTCACTTGGAATTAGGAATCTTGAATTCAATTGGGCATTTTATCAAACACCATGTGACCCCTTAGATTACTAACCCCCCCCCCCC